>OY992881.1:54658243-54683243 GCA_963921405.1 Cepaea hortensis
CATGACCGCCCACGCTTTCCGGCATGGCACATGATTGATTGATTGATTGAACAAATTGGGCACGCAGGCCCGTCTAACATTCGGCCTTTCCAATCACTCATCTTTCGTTCATCAATAATGCATAATACATTCAGACAGGAAAAAACATTGTCAAATGAATGTTGTAATCATAAACAATGCATATTACTATGTTATGAGACACATACCCCAACCATCCACCAATCCCCCATCCACCTACACATCCCCCACCCAATCACACACACACACACACACACACACACACACACACACACCAGGCACACATACATACCCCCACCCTTCCACCCATTCCCCACCCACACATCCCCCAACCACACATATCCCTTACCTAAACACATCTCCCCAAACACACACACACACACACACACACACACACACACACATATCCTACCCATTACACATTCCCACACACACACACATCTCCCCCCAAACACACACCCAGGCACACATACATGCACACGCCCACCCATCACCCACACACACATCCCCCACCTACGTACATGTCCCCACCCACACACACACACACATCCTCCACTCATTCCATAACCCATCAACATTCACCCATCCACATATCCTGCTACACACACGCACAGACCCCCAACAACCCAGTCAAACACACACATCCCCCAACCACACATCCCCACCTACATACACATATCCCCGCCAACCCACACATCACGCACCTACACACACACAATACTAGCATCCACCCACACATTACCCACTTTCACACATCCCCCACCCACACAAACTCCCCCACCCACCCACACATCCCACGCCTATACACACACATCTCCACCCCCAACCTACACACACTCACCCACCCACACATCCTCTACCCACCACTCCCCCCAATCACCCATCTCCCAATAACACATCCCTTAACCACATGCACCTTAACCACACATCCCCCACCCCCACACACCCCACCCATACACTTACACACACATCTCCCACCCATACACACATTCCCCCACACACACATCCCAACCCACCAACACTCCCCCCATCCATAAACACGCGCCTCCCACCCACACACCCCCACCACCCACACACACCCCACACATATATATTCCTACCCACACGCACACATCCCCCACCCATACACTCATCTCCCACATATATAGACCCACTCAGTACTCATCCCTCAGCCACTCACACCCACACATCCCCCACCCACCCATCAACACATACATCTCCCATCTACCCACCCACGCTCACACAACCCATACACCCAGCCAAACACACATCCCCCACCCTCACATACATCCTTTACCCACCTGCACATTCCACACCCAATCACACCTACCCAATCTACCCACACACACACATAGCTCACCCACACACATCTCCCCCTGGAAGAAGAAGAAGAAGAAGAAGAAGAAGAAGAAGAAGAAGAAGAAGAAGAAGAAGAAGAAGAAGAAGAAGAAGAAGAAGAAGAAGAAGAAGAAGAAGAAGAAGAAGAAGAAGAAGAAGAAGAAGAAGAAGAAGAAGAAGAAGAAGAAGAAGAAGAAGAAGAAGAAGAAGAAGAAGAAGAAGAAGAAGAAGAAGAAGAAGAAGAAGAAGAAGAAGAAGAAGCAGAGAACGACGAAAAGACGAAGAAGACGAAATAGACGAAGAAGAAGAAGAAGAAGAAGAAGAAGAAGAAGAAGAAGAAGAAGAAGAAGAAGAAGAAGAAGAAGAAGAAGAAGAAGAAGAAGAAGAAGAAGAAGAAGAAGAAGAAGAAGAAGAAGAAGAAGAAGAAGAAGAAGAAGAAGAAGAAGAAGAAGAAGAAGAAGAAGAAGAAGAAGAAGAAGAAGAAGAAGAAGAAGAAGAAGAAGAAGAAGAAGAAGAAGCAGAGAACGACGAAAAGACGAAGAAGACGAAATAGACGAAGAAGAAGAAGAAGAAGAAGAAGAAGAAGAAGAAGAAGAAGAAGAAGAAGAAGAAGAAGAAGAAGAAGAAGAAGAAGAAGAAGAAGAAGAAGAAGAAGAAGACGTCGTCTTCTTCGTCTTCTTCTTTCTCCGGACAGAAAAATATCCACACCTCACCGAGGATTCGAACCTGGATCTCCGGACGGAGAGCCCGATATTCTAGTCATTTGGCCAGTCGCTCCTCGTTGGGTATCTCACTCAATATCAGAGGATACAGGGTTCGGCTTCCGGCCTGGAACTGGGCATTCGTTACAGGAACCAATCGTTTTTAATGACGTCACGTGTCACCCAAGAGTTCTTGGGATTCTCTCTCTCTCTCTCTCTCTCTCTCTCTCTCTCTCTCTCTCTCTCTCTTTCTCTCTCTCTCTCTCTCTCTCTCTCTCTCTCTCTCTCTCTGTGATTTACTTACATATCCTTTGTAGGACGTTGCAATCAACCCCAGCCGCGCGCTGTTTCCTAGGCAATTTTACGTTCACTAGTTTAGTTTGCGATTGATTTCTGAACTAGAAGTCAACGTTGAAGTCAAACTGTCCGGTGTGGGGTCAAACACCTATCCCCACCTTCAGCGCACCGGAAATTTAAATGTAAGCGCATCAAACGTCTCTGGCAAGTAGATCTTGGATCCATCCATCCATCATGTGCCATGCCGGTAAGCGTGGGCGGTCATGTTCTGCCATCTCACTCGATCAACAGAGTCGTGGATCAGTTCCGTGTTTTTGTCTCGACCATGCCACAAGGCCAAGCCATCCAGATACTTGTTTCTAGGTCTTCCCCTTGGTCTGTTCCCCTCGATCTTACCAGTTGTCACCAAGTTCTCCAAATCATTTCTTCTCATAACATGCCCAAAAAATTGTGACTGTCTACGTCTAATGTCTCTGATCAGTTTACGATCTTCATTTGTTTCTTGAAGGACTTGTTCATTGGTCTTTCTGGCTGTCCATGGTATATTAAAAAACTAGCCACAAAATTACGAGTACCTATTTTACTTGTTTGAGATCAGATATCTTTGTATCTTACCCTCTTTCCAAAACAGATAAATAAATTCAATTTGACTGTCCAAGGAATTTTCAACATTCTTCTGTAACACCATATCTCTGATACCTCAGGGGATTTTATTTATTGTTTACTAATTGTCTAGGATTCCCCCTCTGCCGTGCGTCCACCTTGACGGGGTAGAGGGGCTTGAGCGTTCCAATGACCCCAAGAGCTATGCCGACGGTAGCACAGCTACTGGTAGGGTCACCCATGTCGGACAGGTCAAGGGAGAGGGACCAGACGAAGTGACGCACAAACCTGCTGCCTTGTAGGTAGACTGGGGACAGTCAAAGGCTAGGGAAAGCATCCCGAACAAATGCTTGTCGAAATCGGATGTACTGAGCCACAGGCTAGACAAAGAAGTGCAACGTAACTTTATCATTTCATGATGCCACAGATGAAAATTAATCGTTATGGTGCTAATCCCGTGAAGTCCCATCAGGCGGTGATAGTGCCGGGCCCCCTGCCTCCAGGGGGTCCACCCATGACTACTGGTGGTCACCTTCCCCTGTGCTGTGGAGTCAAGGCACAGAGGAGTAGGTTAAGAGCTATTGACCAAACACCCCGGACACTCAACATACTACAATGGAATGCAGAAGGAGTTTATAACAAGAAAGCCTCCCTAACACAGCGTCTTCATAAAGATAGAATAGATGTGGCATGCATTCAAGAGACACACCTCAACGCCAATCGCACATTTTCAGTCGAGGGATATCAGGCCACACGTTTTGACCGCGAAGGACACAAAGGAGGAGTTGTAATACTTACACGAAATACAATACCTTGCAGCGAAGTATCTGTGATCTCTGACAACCAAACAGAAATTATAGGTGTTGATATAATGATAAAGGACATGAAAATAAGAATTTACAATCTGTATAGCCCGGCAGATGAGGATCTTACACTCTCAAACATGGAAATAACTGACACAAATTGCATTGTTGTCGGAGACTTTAATAGCCGTTCAGAAAGATGGGGATACCCAGATACTGACAAAAGAGGAGATGAAGTGGAGGACTGGGAAATAGACTCAAATCTCCCCTCTGCCGTGCGTCCACCTTGACGAGGTAGAGGGGCTTGAGCGTTCCAATTACACCAAGAGCTATGCCGACGGTAGCACAGCTACTGGTAGGGTCACCCATGTCGGACAGGTCAAGGGAGAGGGACCAGACGAAGTGACGCACAAACCTGCTGCCTTGTAGGTAGACTGGGGACAGTCAAAGGCTAGGGAAAGCATCCTGAACAAATTCTTGTCGAAATCGGATGTACTGAGCCACAGGCTTGACAAAGAAGTGCAACGTAACTTTATCATTTCTTGATGCCACAGATGAAAATTAATCGTTATGGTGCTAATCCCGTGAAGTCCCATCAGGCGGTGATAGTGCCGGGCCCCCTGCCTCGAGGGGGTCAACACATGACTACTGGTGGTCACCTTCCCCTGTGCTGTGGAGTCAAGGCACAGAGGAGTAGGTTAAGAGCTATTGACCAAACACCCCGGACACTCAACATACTACAATGGAATGCAGAAGGAGTTTATAACAAGAAAGCCTCCCTAACACAGCGTCTTCATAAAGATAGAATAGATGTGGCATGCATTCAAGAGACACACCTCAACGCCAATCGCACATTTTCAGTCAAGGGATATCAGGCCACACGTTTCGACCGCGAAGGACACAAAGGAGGAGTTGTAATACTTACACGAAATACAATACCTTGCAGCGAAGTATCTGTGATCTCTAACAACCAAACGGAAATTATAGGTGTTGATATAATGATAAAGGACGTGAAAATAAGAATTTACAATCTATATAGCCCGGCAGATAAGGATCTTACATTCTCAAACATGGAAATAACTGACACAAATTGCATTGTTGTCGGAGACTTTAATAGCCGTTCAGAAAGATGGGGATACCCAGATACTGACAAAAGAGGAGATGAAGTGGAGGACTGGGAAATAGACTCAAATCTCCATCTACTTAACAAAGCGGATGACACACCGAGCTTCTACTCCAGAAGATGGATTACCACTTCTACTCCAGACTTAGCTTTCTGCACAGGAGACATCCTCCACAAAATCGATCGCCATGTGCTGGACCAATTAGCAGGTAGTGACCACAGACCAATCAAGCTTGTAATAAATATGGAGTATGTTCCACAGGAGCAAAAGCCTTTGCCCCGTTGGAATTACAAACGAGCAGATTGGGACAGATTTGCCATACTAACAGACAAATATTGTGAAAACGTAAATACACGATATGGCAACATGAAGCAAATGGTGGAAAGTCTAAACAGAGCAATAATACTGGCGGCCACTGAGTCTATTCCAAGAGGAGCAAGGAAAAATTACAAACCATACTGGACTGAAGAACTACCATTTTTGGAGGACAAAGTTGAAGATGCTAGGAAGACCGCAGAGAGAGAACAAACAACTGAAGCGAACATCTCTCTCAAAGCCATCTCAGCAAAATATAAAAGAACAGTAAATCAAACAACAAGAGATTGTTGGAGGAAAAAAACAGAAAACCTGAATTTTGACAGGGATGGAAACAAACTATGGAAACTAGTGAAAGCCATGAACAATGAAGGACCTAGAAACAAACAAATAACAATTAAACAAGGAAATGCCTTGCTTACAGGAAAAAAGGCTGCAAATGCACTAATGGAACACTATGCCAGTGCAAACCACATTGATATTACAGCCGAACAGAAGAAAGCAATCAGAGATAAACAGATACATCATACATATATAGAGACAGCAGCAGAATATATGATGGCAAATCTAACAATGGAAGAAATGGAACAGGCAATGAATACCCTAAAAAAGAAGACATCACCAGGAAAGGATGGAATCACAAATGAAATGCTAATAGGACTAGGCACTAAGGCAAAAAAAGAAACTACTAGCAGTCCTAAATTACAGCTGGAAGAGGGGAATAGTCCCACAGGCATGGAAGGAAGCTATACTAATACCAGTCCCAAAGAAAGGAAAAGACCTGGAAGAACCAAATGGCTATCGACCTATCAGTCTACTTAGCTGTGTAGGAAAATTAATGGAACGCATTATCAATGGCAGGCTAACATGGCATCTGGAAGAAAACAAACTCTTAACACCACACCAAGCAGGATTCAGAAAGTACAGATCCACTGAAGATCAAATAACCTATATAGCTCAGGAAATAGAGGATGCCTTCCAAGAGAAAAAGCACACACTAGCAGTCTGGATAGATTTAGAAAAAGCATTTGATAAAGTATGGAAGGAAGGACTGAAAGTAAAACTGCAATAAATGCATGTTTGCGGGAAAATGTACAAATGGATCAGCCACTACCTTGAGAACAGAACTGCCAGGACAAAAGTACAAGGACAAACAAGCAAAATGATGCTGTTGGAGCAAGGTGTCCCCCAAGGAGGAGTTCTTTCACCAACATTATTCCTAGCATATATAAACGACATCACGGAAAATTTTCCAGCCAGAGTACACACATCATCCTTTGCAGATGACCTAGCCATATGGACATCTGAAGAATATATTAGTACAGCTAACAGCAGAATACAGCAAGCCTTATTAGCGCTAGAGGACTGGTCAAAATCATGGCTAGTGAAGATAAGTGAGGAGAAAACAACATGCACAGTGTTCTCCCTCTCAAATAAACCTCAGCAACCTAAGCTGGTATTGAATGGAAAAATATTGCGCCATGAAGAAAATCCAAACTATCTAGGAGTCACCTTTGATCGTCGCCTGACATGGAAGACACAGGTTGAGAAAAATCGAACAAGAGCAAGGCAGAGAATGGCAATCATGAAAAAGCTTGCTGGTACAACGTGGGGAGCAGATGAGAAAGTTCTCAAGAAGTTATATACTGGACGGGTGAGGCCAGTACTGGAATATGGCATTGCAGCTTGGGCAACAGCAGCTAAGTCAAACTTTAACAAAATAAGTAGAGTCCAAAACCAAGGAATGCGAATCATAACTGGAAGCCTGAAGACAACGCCTATTAATGAACTAGAAAAGATCACTTGTTTACAACCAATGCAGGATAGAAGAGATAGCAGAGCCCAGCAACAAGCAGAAAAATTTAGAAGATTGACAGACCACCCTATGTATAAAAGGTTTAGTGGTTTTGGAAAGGGACGACTGAAGCGTAGCAACTTTGTCGAAACTGCAAAACGAAAGATTAGGGCATATCCCATACTTAACATATCAACAGTCAAACCTATTTACAATGCAGACAAGTTCCCAGCTTGGAGACAGCAGCAACTGCCTGAGATGATAGAAAACATTCCTGGTATGGAGAAAAAGAACACTCAGCATGAAACCGAAAGAATAGAAATAACCCTAAACTACATAAAAGAACATTACCCAAGCAGGAATTGGACCCATGCATATACAGATGGATCAGCCAAAAATTCAATAGAGAATGGAGGAGGAGGAATTCTCCTAAATTTAAAAAATGGAGTGAAAAAAACACATTCAATGGCAACTGGAAAATTTTCAAGTAACTTCAAAGCGGAGGTAGAGGCTCTGAAAACTGCAGCAGAAATGCTCCTGATGGAGGAAAATAAAGAGAAGCAAATAGCTATCTTCACAGATGCAAAGTCAGCTGTCTCAATACTGAAGAGCAATAACAGCACAGAACTAACTGACCTAAGAGCAGCACTCCATGGTCTATGCCAGAAATCCAAAAAAGTTGTAATACAGTGGATCCCATCACATTGCAGTATACCTGGAAACGAAGAGGCTGACAGACTGGCAAAAGAGGGCGGACGACTACCACAGCCTGACATAGACATAACCTATAATGAGGCAAAGAGGTTGATAAAAAGCACTTATAGAACCAAATGGGAATCAGAGCATCCAGGCCATCAGCAGGATGATGCATATTACAAACTCAACCGAAGAGAACAAGTAGCAATCTTCAGACTCCGCACAGGACATAACAGGCTGAAATACCACTTGTTCAATAAACTAAATATAGGAGATACCGATGAAAGTAATTGTAGAACTGGAAAAATGACAGCAAAACATTTGCTGCAGGAATGCCCAAAGTATGCAGAATAGAGAAAGATATTTTGGCCCACACCTGCTTCATTTGAGGACAAGCTCTATGGAGATATCAACAAGCTAAAGTTGACCGCAGATTACTTTAACTATATACAGGTTGACATTTAAAGGTGCATGAAGACCCAGAGGCATGAAATGGAATATTGCTTGGATAGCAAATCCATTACGTGGAAAGTCCAAATCAAAAGCCCATTGTGTGGGCTTCATAAAAGGTGGAAAAGTGTCCTAGTGGCACGAAATGGAATATTGCTTGGATAGCAAATCCATTACGTGGAAAGTCCGAATCAAAAGCCCACTGTGTGGGCTTCATAAAAGGTGGAAAAGTGTCCTAGTGGCACGAAATGGAATATTGCTTGGCTAGCAAATCCATTACATGGAAAGTCCGAATCGAAAGCTCACTGTGTGGATGTCATCTGCAGACTGCATACTTCTGGTTTCCGGAAGAACAGCCTATGGTGAACGGAAGGCCCAATATACGGAAGTGAGGCTAAGCAGCCATGTGCAGGACGTGACGATTCCTTGGGTGAGCCCAGTACCAGAGCGCTATGTATCGGCTCTGCAAGTATGGAAGCCTCCTTGGATGGCGGGGAATGCCCATGGTCTGCCCCTGCCTTCCCTTGAGGGCTGACCAGGATCTTTGGCTGTTCTATATGGACCAGCTGGGATGGAGGATAACACCACAACAGTGAGAGTCAAACGTCCTAAGAAACCCCAGGGAAGGTTAACCCGGTCAACAAATGCCCGCAGAAGTCGGATGTGTCGGCCTAACGGCGCAAGAACGCAGCTCTGCTGTAAACAGGCACAACGCAATCACATCCGAAAAAAAACTCCGGATGAACGAAGAAGAAGAAGACTCAAATCTCCACCTACTTAACAAAGCGGATGACACACCGAGCTTCTACTCCAGAAGATGGATTACCACTTCTACTCCAGACTTAGCTTTCTGCACAGGAGACATCCTCCACAAAATCGATCGCCATGTGCTGGACCAATTAGCAGGTAGTGACCACAGACCAATCAAGCTTGTAATAAAAATGGAGTATGTTCCACAGGAGCAAAAGCCTTTGCCCCGTTGGAATTACAAACGAGCAGATTGGGACAGATTTGCCATACTAACAGACAAATATTGTGAAAACATAAATACACGATATGGCAACATGAAGCAAATGGTGGAAAGTCTAAACAGAGCAATAATACAGGCGGCCACTGAGTCTATTCCAAGAGGAGCAAGGAAAAATTACAAACCATACTGGACTGAAGAACTACAAATTTTGGAGGACAAAGTTGAAGATGCTAGGAAGACCGCAGAGAGAGAACAAACAACTGAAGCGAACATCTCTCTCAAAGCCATCTCAGCAAAATATAAAAGAACAGTAAATCAAACAACAAGAGATTGTTGGAGGAAAAAAACAGAAAACCTGAATTTTGACAGGGATGGAAACAAACTATGGAAACTAGTGAAAGCCATGAACAATGAAGGACCTAGAAACAAACAAATAACAATTAAACAAGGAAATGCCTTGCTTACGGGAAAAAAGGCTGCAAATGCACTAATGGAACACTATGCCAGTGCAAACCACATTGATATTACAGCTGAACAGAAGAAAGCAATCAAAGATAAACAGATACATCATAGATATACAGAGACAGCAGCAGAATATATGATGGCAAATCTAACAATGGAAGAAATGGAACAGGCAATGAATACCCTAAAAACGAAGACATCACCAGGAAAGGATGGAATCACAAATGAAATGCTAATAGGACTAGGCACTAAGGCAAAAAAGAAACTACTAGCAGTCCTAAATTACAGCTGGAAGAGGGGAATAGTCCCACAGGCATGGAAGGAAGCTATACTAATACCAGTCTCAAAGAAAGGAAAAGACCTGGAAGAACCAAATGGCTATCGACCTATCAGTCTTCTTAGCTGTGTAGGAAAATTAATGGAACGCATTATCAATGGCAGGCTAACATGGCATCTAGAAGAAAACCAACTCTTAACACCTCACCAAGCAGGATTCAGAAAGTACAGATCCACTGAAGATCAAATAACCTATATAGCTCAGGAAATAGAGGATGCCTTCCAAGAGAAAAAGCACACACTAGCAGTCTGGATAGATTTAGAAAAAGCATTTGATAAATTATGGAAGGAAGGACTGAAAGTAAAACTGCAAAACATGCATGTTTGTGGAAAAATGTATAAATGGATCAGCCACTACCTTGAGAACAGAACTGCCAGGACAAAAGTACAAGGACAAACAAGCAAAATGATGCTGTTGGAGCAAGGTGTCCCCCAAGGAGGAGTTCTTTCACCAACATTATTCCTAGCATATATAAACGACATCACGGAAAATTTTCCAGCCAGAGTACACACATCATCCTTTGCAGATGACCTAGCCATATGGACATCTGAAGAATATATTAGTACAGCTAACAGCAGAATACAGCAAGCCCTATTAGCGCTAGAGGACTGGTCAAAATCATGGCTAGTGAAGATAAGTGAGGAGAAAACAACATGCACAGTGTTCTCCCTCTCAACTAAAACTCAGCAACCTAAGCAGGTATTGAATGGAAAAATATTGCGCCATGAAGAAAATCCAAACTATCTCGGAGTCACCTTTGATCGTCGCCTGACATGGAAGACACAGGTTGAGAAAAATCGAACAAGAGCAAGGCAAAGAATGGCAATCATGAAAAAGCTTGCTGGTACAACATGGGGAGCAGATGAGAAAGTTATCAAGAAGTTATATACTGGACGGGTGAGGCCAGTACTGGAATATGGCATTGCAGCTTGGGCAACAGCAGCTAAGTCAAACTTTAACAAAATAAGTAGAGTCCAAAATCAAGGAATGCGAATCATAACTGGAAACCTGAAGACAACGCCTATTAATGAATTAGAAAAGATCACTTGTTTACAACCAATGCAGGATAGAAGAGATAGCAGAGCCCAGCAACAAGCTGAAAAATTTAGAAGATTGACAGACCACCCTATGTATAAAAGGTTTAGTGGTTTTGGAAAGGGAAGACTGAAGCGTAGCAACTTTGTAGAAACTGCAAAACGAAAGATTAGGGCAGATCCCATTCTTAACATATCAACAGTCAAACCCATTTACAATGCAGACAAGTTCCCAGCTTGGAGACAGCAGCAACTGCCTGAGATGATAGAAAACATTCCTGGTATTGAGAAAAAGAACACTCAGCATGAAACCGAAAGAAGAGAAATAACCCTAAACTACATAAAAGAACATTACCCAAGCAGCAATTGGACCCATGCATATACAGATGGATCAGCCAAAAATTCAGTAGAGAATGGAGGGGGAGGAATTCTCTTAAATTTAAAAAATGGAGTGAAAAAAACACATTCAGTGGCAACTGGAAAGTTTTCAAGTAACTTCAAAGCGGAGGTAGAGGCTCTGAAAACTGCAGCAGAAATGCTCTTGATGGAGGAAAAAAAAGAGACGCAAATAGCTATCTTTACAGATGCAAAGTCAGCTGTCTCAATACTGAAGAGCAATAATAGCACAGAAATAGCTGACCTAAGAGCAGCACTCCATGGTCTATGCCAGAAATCCAAAAAAGTTGTAATACAGTGGATCCCATCACATTGCAGTATACCCGGAAATGAAGAGGCTGACAGACTGGCAAAAGAGGGCGGACGACTACCACAGCCTGACATAGACATAACCTATAATGAGGCAAAGAGGTTGATAAAAAGCACTTATAGAACCAAATGGGAATCAGAGCATCCAGGCCACCAGAAGGATGATGCATATTACAAACTCGACCGAAGAGAACAAGTAGCAATCTTCAGACTCCGCACAGGACATAACAGGCTGAAATACCACTTGTTCAACAAACTAAAGATAGGAGATACAGATGAATGTAATTGTGGAACTGGTAAAATGACAGCAAAACATTTGCTGCAGGATTGCCCAATATATGCAGAACAGAGAAAGATATTTTGGCCCACACCTGCTTCATTCGAGGACAAGCTCTATGGAGATATCAACAAGCTCAAGTCGACTGCAGCTTACTTTAACTGTATTCAGGTTGACATTTAAATATACATGAAGAAGTATTTAGACTGCCACACTTCATACCACAGGCATGTCAGTTACACAAGCCTCACAGAGGCATGAAATGGAATATTGCTTGGATAGCAAATCCATTACGTGGAAAGTCCGAATCGAAAGCTCACTGTGTGGATGTCATCTGCAAACTGCATTCTTCTGGTTTCTGGAAGAACAGCCTATGGTGAACGGAAGGCCCAATATACGGAAGTGAGGCTAAGCAGCCATGTGCAGGACGTGACGATTCCTTGGGTGAGCCCAGTACCAGAGCGCTGTGTGATGGCTCTGCAATTATGGAAGCCTCCTTGGATGGCGGGGAATGCCCATGGTCTGCCCCTGCCTTCCCTTAAGGGCCGACCAGGATGCCTTTGGCTGTTCTATATGGGCCAGCTGGGATGGGAGATAACACCACAACAGTGAGTCTGTCCTAAGAAACCCCCAGGAAGGTTAACCCGGTCAACAAATGCCCGCAGAAGTCGGATGTGTCGGCCTAACGGCGCAAGAACGCAGCTCTGCTGTAAACAGGCACAACGCAATCACGTCCGAAAAAAAACTCCGGATGAACGAAGAAGAAGAAGAAGTCTAGGATTCTCAGTCATGTGTTAACACTGGCTATTTTTACCATACCAGAATCCTTTTTCTAGGTTCTAATTACAGAAAGTTGTTGCATAAAATCTTCATTATACAAAATACATTTATTTGCTTGTCCTATTCTTTTCATTATTTCTGTGATATTCCATCTGCTGTTATCCATTGTGCAAGATACTTGAATTTGCGTACGTGCTCCAGATTGATACCATTGACTTTAATAGTACATTTTTGGCAAGATCCGTTTCTTTAATATTACCGATACGTATGTCTTCCTCGTATTCAAGCTGAAGCCCATGTTTTGTTTTCACTTTCAAAAACTACTGTTTTATAAATTCCTGTAGTTTCTTTCGTCTTGTTGCTATCAAGGCGGTGTCATAAGCATGACTTAAGTTATTTATATTAGTGTCATCAACGGGTATCACGGACATGTTTTATATAGATCCTATTATATAAGTAAGAAAAGTTGCCGTTGACATGTCTAAGTCGGCATTGGGCAGCTATTTTTACACTCCAATCGGCATAAGACACTTTACTTTCCCAGACATTTCCTGGGACCCATGTTAGGCTGGGTCGTCATGTGAGCTCAGGTCCATTTTTATAATTCGAATATTGGTCACTGTGCGAATCGAACCCATGACCATCGTCTGGTAGGCGAGCCTCTAGCCGATACGCTGTAGTAGCTCCCATCTCATTATATGCTCACTGCATAATGGAAACAAATGAGATGACTGTAAACAAGATGACAGACAACAAAAATAGAAACATTTATGTGACAGGAATCTTAAATTTTCGGTAAAGTTATTTACATGTCCTTTACAGGAAGTTGCAATCAATCACATGCTGTTTTGTCTGTGATTTACTAGGTTTTTAACTTTCAGTAGCCTGCAGTTGCTTTCTGAACGATCGACACTTCATGCTATCGAAGTCAACGCAAAGTGGTATGCTTCCAATCGCCACTTGCCTAAAATTAATACCACTGTCTTCAGTTTGAAGGCATTATCCGTGCCTTTAAATTACTTCTACTTCTAACATTTTCTATTCGTCCTTCTGATGGTTGTTATCAAGACTGTGTCTTCCATCAGCGTGTAAAATTGCTTGCCCTTTTCAGGACGTTGCGATCAACCCCAACGCCAGGTTGATTGTCTAGGTAAGTTTACGTTAAGTTGCTTGCCATTGCTTTCTGAACAAAAGTTAACGTTTAAGTCCGAAATGACGCGTGTGGGAAACGATGCCGCTACCTAGTCATCAGCGTACCGGAAGTTTAAGGGTTAGAGTGTTCTTATGCTTTAAGCCAAGTCGAAGTCTGCTATCAGCTTAGCATACGTTAGTTATATTTTGACCACCAATCGAGATATAGTTGGCATAGTTTCTTTCGATCTCTTTATATAAGTAAATAAAGATACGAAGCCTTTCCCCGTCTTCAGGCATACTGATTGTAGTGTACTTAGCTGATGTTTCATATAGAACAAATTGTATATGGGTAATGCGGTTATAATAGTGTGCTTAGCTGATGTTTCATATAGAACGAATTGTATATGGGTCATGTGGTTATTATAATGTACTTAGCTGATGTTTCATATAGAACAAATTGTCTATGGGTAATGTGGTTATTATAATGTACTTAGCTGTTTCATATAGAACAAATTGTCTATGGATAATGTGGTTATTATAGTGTGCTTAGCTGATGTTTCGTATAGACCAAATTGTATATGGGTCATGTGATCAAAATCACACCGATCGCGTTTACTTCCCAAAACATTTTCTGGTACATATTTTAGAGAGGATCAATATGGGAGACCCCGTGTCAATGTTTTTTACTTTAAAAAACACAACAACAAATCCTCGTCTACATGTGAATTCGAACAAACGAGCATTTGACCCGGGGGTTAGATACTGGGCTACCGCGGCTCCAATCTTTTTGTGTGCTGCTCACTGTATAAGACGCGTGAACCAGAGGACCACACACTCACACACACACACACACACACACACACACACACACACACACACACACACACACACACACAGACGACAGAAAAAGAAAATGGAAAATACTATATTGACAAAAACAAAACCACATGTACATAATCTCTCTCTCTCTCTCTCTCTCTCTCTCTCTCTCTCTCTCTCTCTCTCTCTCTCTCTCTCTCTCTGCTCTCTCTCTCTCTCACACACACACACACACACACACACACACACACACACGCACTCAAGGTGTTGACATGGCTGAGAGGTGTAGCACGCTTAAACTTTCTTTTCAAACAGCGGTTAACAAGAACTTTCTTTTCTGAAAGCGGTATATTTTATTCTTTACACATGCCGGCCACTTGGACTTTTAAATGCTGAGTTGCATATCCTTTACAGGGCATCGCTGTCAACATCAGCATCTTTCAGCTGATTCTTGATTTCTGTGGCAAGATTACGCTCAGTAGTTTGCCATTGCTTTCTGAGCGGCCGGCTCACATACCCCGTAAGTTACCGACGCGATTCGAACCACTGCTGATTCTCACCGTCGTCACGTTACTTGCGAGAGTATACGAGATTACGGAGAAAAGCTGCTAACCTCTAGGCCAGGAAGCCGGTAAATGCTGATTACCTGTTCAAAAAATAATGGCAACCTATTGAACGTAATATTGCCTAGAACGTCAACCTGGGGTCGACTGGAAAGTCCAGCAAAGAACATGCAATTATATGTATTATATACGTGTATTTATGTGTTTACACACACACACACACACACACACACACACACACACACACACACACGATATATATATATATATATATATATATATATATATATATATATATATATATATATATATATATATATATATATATATATATATGCCGCCTATCAATCCGTGCCTTAATCTTCCATAAATCGTTTGTTTCTGAAGCTTCCTGTCAAATTATTTTCCCATTTTTCTTGTCTGTCGTTTTCTACATTGTCCACTTATGTACCAAGGTAGCGACAGTTGTTGAAATGCACTCGACTCGCGAGTTCACACAAGAAATACAGCACACCTGACGGTCCTAAGGTGATATAAAGACACATCAAAGAAGAACAACGGCGGGTGAAAACAACTTGACCAGAAGAAAGCTGCGGTCCCGGGGGCCCCGATTGATGTCTGTTCCCGCTCATCCCATCGCCGAACGTCCCTTTTTCACTCCGCGCGCGCGCACACACACACACACACACACACACACACACACACACACACACACAATCTAACATTTTAGAAATCGAGACACAAGGGATTATTTAATAGTTTACATGCATGTGTGTGTGTGTGTGCGCGCGCGTGTGTGTTTGTGTGTGTGCGTGCGCGCGCGCTTGATTACATGAGTGTATTCTGTGTGGACGTGTGTTGTGTGAGTGTGGTTGTGGGTATGGGGTAAGAATTGAGAGATTTCGCCAAAATGTTAAAGGAATATCTTTTGAAACAACTAAAGTAGCATGAACAATATACTCACGGGTTGGTTGCAGATAATGTTACAGGACGTTACAATCAACTCCAACATTTATTTACTGCTTGTCATACACTAGGTAAATGGTTTAAAAAGTCACTCAGAAGTCGACACAGAAGTCGACAGGGTCGACTTCATTGCACCGGGTTTTATCCCATATGGCAAGTCTCTTTTCGCAGCGTGGAAAGTGTCGCGTACTCCGTAGCTCCAGCGACGACCCTTAGAAGTCTCCGAAAAACAATGCACTCTTGAACCACAGGTAGCGGCCAGCAATCGAACCCACAATCTTCGGAGCCCGAGTCAGACGGCTTGACCACTTCGGTACGGAGACTCCCTGCACTAGGCAGTTTTGCTTTTAGTAGTTTGTCGTTGCTTTCTGAATGGCCGACTCTCATACCATTGAAATAGACTTAATGCTATCTGCTCTCCCCAAATCGCCGGCGGCTGCTTAATATTCAATAGGAAACACGTAACAGGGCTAGAAATCAGAGGTAACACAGTACAATAGTGGGTATAAGAGAAGATACAGTGCATTAGTGTAAATAAGAGGAGGTACGGTACTTTAGTGGGAGTAAGATGAGATAAAGTAAATTTGTGGGATTCAGCAGAAAGAGACTGAACCATATGGAATAAAACCCGGTGCAATGAAGTCGACTCTATAACCTTTTAAGCGACTTTTTTAAAATATAAAGCTGACCGGTTTACTTCCCAAGACATTTTCAGGTAACCATTTTAGACTGGGTCGACCTGGAGACTATGTCAATTAATAAACATCCTAATCCACCTTAATGTGAATGGAACCCTTGCCCACCAGTACGGCGGGCAAGCGTCAACCACTACTTTTCCACGACTGCAGGCAATATGGATATAAAGGTATATGTATATAAAGGATACAAAGTCTAGGAGTCATGCTCCACATTTACCAATTTCTGCTGTCGCAAATTCCCTCACCCTACCAGCCCATTTATCATATACATCGGGTTCAATTGTTGCATTTCTCTCCAAGTAAAATGAGAAGATTTTTCCTTGGAACTTTCGTTTGAGACAGAATGCATCTATGGTGTAGAGAGACTATGATAATCGGAGCAATAGAGAGACATTTATCGATGACAATCCGAACAATGGAGAGAAATTTATCAATGATAAACTGGGCAATAGTCAGACATTTATCTATGATAAACCGAGCAATAGTAAGACATTTATCTATGATAAACTGAGCAATAGAGAGACATTTATATATGATAAACCGCGCAATAGAGAGACATTTATCTAATACAAACCAAGCAATAGACAGACAAATGACATCCACACAGTGAGATTTCGATTCGGACTTTCCACGTTATGTAATTACTAGTCAAGCAATATTCCATTTCGTGCCACTGGGACACATTTGCCACCGACATGCCTGTGGTATGAAGTTTGGCAGGCTAAGTCTTCGTGTATCTGTATATGTCAACCTGAATGTAGTTAAAGAAAGCTGCAGTCAACTTGAGTTTGTTGACAACTCCATAGATCTTGTCCTCAAATGAAGCACTTGTGGGCCAAAATATCTTTCTCTGTTCTGCATATATTGGGCACTCCTGCAGCGAATGTTTAGCTGTCATTTTACCAGTTCCACAATTACATTCATCGGTATCTCCTATCTTTAGTTTATTGAACAAATGGTATTTCAGCCTGCTATCCTGTGCGGAGTCTGAAGATTGCTACTTGTTCACTTCAGTCGAGTTTGTAATATGCATCATCTTTCTGGTGGCCTGGATGCTCTGATTCCCACTTGGTTCTATAAGTGCTTTTGATAAACCTCTTTGCCTCATGGGCTTATATATCGTCGAAATATTACCATTACGTTATAATATAACATGTCTGCAACCACAGACACATCCCATTGTAAACCATCCATTTTTTATTGGTCCAAACCTACTTATTATTTGGCACATAATCTGTTTTGCAGTATGGGGTAACCCGATCAACAACAAGAGGTCATATGAGGTCAACCGACCAGTAGACACATATAGAGATAAACCGTCAGTGAATGACTGCGGAGATGGGTGCACGTCTTATGGTACAAACGTGTTCCGTTAATCGCTGCCCACACTGTTGTTGGGTGTCTTTGACCATTAAAATCAGGACACACCTTTTGTTGCCAAAGGGATGCGTGGGATGTAAGGGACAGGAAAACGCGGGAAAAGGTCTTAGTTTCTGATACAATGACGCGTTATTGTCAGAATAAAGATTATTGTTAGCCCGCTGAAGTAGTTACTTTCTTCTAAGCTTATGCCAGGGTGAGAAAATGGAAGACATTTTAAGAAAGGTAGAAGGTGAACAGATGGTGGTGAATAGCTCGAGCGACACCTTTCGGTGGCTTTATTGAATATCGCCAGGGGTTGAGAACAAATGTTAAACTCAGTGATTTGCTGGTTTTATGTATCTTGTATTTATCTTGTTGTGTGTTTTTTTGCTTTTATGTGTTGTGGAAATAGTGGGATAGTTTTAGTGACAGCTGACGTTCCTGGGTGTACATTTCCCTCGAGAGGGAATGGTTATCGCAACCACGTGGCCTAGGAGTTCCTAATATGTTTGTTGTTGTTGCTGTTGTTGTTGTTGTTGTTGTTGTTGTTGTTGTTGTTGTTGTTGTTGTTGTTGTTGTTCTTCTTCTTCTTCTTCTTCTTCTTCTTCTTCTTCTTCTTCTTCTTCTTCTTCTTCTTCTTCTTCTTCTTCTTCTTCTTCTTCTTCTCCTCCTCCTCCTCCTGCTCCTATTCCTCTTCGTCTTCTTCAGCTTCAGCTGCTACTACTACTACTACTACTATTACTACTACTACTACTACTACTACTACTACTACTACTACTACTACTACTACTACTACTACTACTACTACTACTACTACTACTACTACTACTGTTGCTGCTGCTGCTACTACTACTACTACTACTACTACTACTACTACTACTACTACTACTACTGCTGCTGCTGCTGCTGCTGCGGAGGCGCCCGACACCCTCTACACTCAAAGGCAAGTATTGTTATCACCACCTGACGCTAGAAAAATAGACAGAAGACTCATTTTGATCAGATATGTGGCGCAACTTCATCGCCCTGTAACAAATTCAGCACGTGCTAAGCTAAGTATCATTTGTAGTGCAAGGCATTTTAGGACATGGCTTATTCTTTTGCGACTGTGGCTTGGTGAATAGTGAGCAAAGTTTCAAAATCTTGATATACCATTTTCTCTATGGTACGAGCCTCGACCGTCTTGAAAGCAATGGCAAACTACTGAACGTAAAATTGCCTATAAAATCACAAACAGACAATAAATGTTGGGGTTGGCTGTGACGTTTCTCAAAGGTCATGCAACTAACAACATAAACTTGTGTGTCCTTATTATGATTATAAAGTTATTTTAATTAATATCTTAGCATACCTTGATTAAAATTACTTGTTTTCTATTGAGCGTATTAGTTCATATTTCGAACTTTTTAGGATTAGGTAATAGTCCAGCTTTACACACACGCACACACACACGCGCGCACACGCACGCACACACATACACACACACACACACACACACATATATATATATATATATATATATATATATATATATATATATATATATATATATGCACTGGTGTCTTGACAGACGATAACTTTTGCTTTACACTGTGCTTCAGAAAAGATATAATAACTACAACCCATGGTGGTAACGGATGCAATTGATTAAACCAATTCGCGCAGTAAAGTTTCGTCCACATTGTATACATGTGAAAACATGGTCTTTTCCACCATCACGCACTATCTGGTGTCTCACACACTCAGTGTTAAGACTATCTGCAATCATTTTCTCCTTTGCCTTTATTCCGTTCCTGATCTCTTCCATTCACGCAACGTGATCAGGGGTGACTCTCTACCAGTGTGGATATATATATATATGTTGTTGTTTGTCCATCAAGAATGATGATGACCATTCATTTCATCCAGTGGGGTTGAAGGTGTGGAGCCGTGGGTTCTAAGATGGCTGATAAGGCCTATTTTGGCTCGAAATGTTCTTTGACAATGTGGGCAAAGAATGCTTGACGTCTCTGGAGGAGGATTTCCTGCAGTGGTTTTTCTGTCCTGCCTTTTCTTCACAGCTCTTGCAGTCCTGGTTGCCTCACATATGACTGCACCTTTGCGCAATGATGCACGCCACGAATTTCGGTCTCTGGCTGCAGCCTCCCAGGTGTCATGATGAATTCCAAAAGCATTCAGTGAAATTTTCAGAGTGTCTTTAAAACGTTTCCTCTGGCCACCTTGGGAGCGTTTACCACAACGCAGTTCGCTGTAGAAAATTCGTTTAGGGAGCCTGTGATCTGGCATGCGGGTCAAGTGACCAGCCCAGCGAATCTGATTCTTCATCAGTACAGTGTGGATACTGGGCATGGATGCTCTTTCTAGGACTTCAGTGTCTGGAATCTTGTCTTGCCATTTAATCTTCAGTAGCTTCCTTAGGCAGACTGTGTGGAAGTGGTTTAATTTCCTAGCGTGTCGCTGATAAAGAGTCCAGGTTTCACAAGCATATAGCAGTGTGGATAATACAACTGCTTTGTAGACTTTTAGCTTTGTTTGCAGGCTTATTCCAGTTCTGTCCCATACATTCTTGTACAGTCTGCCAAAGGCTGCACTGGCCTTGGAGATTCTTGCATTCACTTCGTCATCGATTGTGGCAGCTTGTGACACAGTGCTGCCAAGATAGGTGAATTTGTCCACAACACTTAGTCTATGATCATTCAGTTTGATATTCGGCACAGTGTGATTATTCCCTGGAGCTGGCTGGTACATAACTACAGTCTTCTCCAAGTTGATATTGAGCCCAAAGTTGGCACAGGCATGTGAGAAAGCTGAAACATTATGTTGCATGTCCGCCTCTGAGTTGGCGTATAGAGCGCAATCATCAGCAAACAGGAGCTCTCTGACGGTGTCGCTGTTAATTTTGGTTTTAGCTTTCAGCCTTCTGAGATTGAATAACTTTCCATCCATACGGTAGTTGATGTCTATTCCAATGTTGTCGTTCTCGAAGGCATTCGTCAACATGGCTGAAAACATGAGGCTGAACAGTGTTGGTGCCAGGACACATCCTTGCTTCACTCCATTGGTTACAGGAAAGGGTTCAGACAGTTCACCATTTTCCTGTACTCTTGCCTGCATGCCGTCATGAAATAGCCGCACTATTTGGACAAACTTTCGTGGACAGCCATATTTTGCCATAATCTTCCACAGTCCTTCTCTGCTGACTGTATCAAAAGCCATATATATATATATATATATATATATATATATATATATATATATATATATATATATATATATATATATATATACTATATATACTACTACTATATACTGTATACTATATATATGATATATATATATATCAAAAGCCATATATATATATATATATATATATATATATATATATATATATATATATAGAGAGAGAGAGAGAGAGAGAGAGAGAGAGAGAGAGAGAGAGAGAGAGATACGCACACAACACGCACACATACAAAATACAATCAGCCGGAGTAAGCCTCAGAACGGATGCTGGTCACCTGTACATAACTGTACAAACATTTTCACGTGAGAACTAACGCAAGTAAAAGTGCACAAATGCTTTCTTACACTCCTCTGCAACAAAAAAGTTCACATAAACGTTTAATCCGACCACAACTTAAGCCTGACCCCAAGTACTTCACCAGATCTTTCCAAGACGCAGACTGAAGTGGACAAGAAATATAATGGCAATTTATGCCGCATTCATGGGCACCTCGTAAGGACTACCTAGAACTGCAGATTGGCGCTGGCACAAAGAAAATCACTCCTGAGCTGCCCCGTGGGTGTCGTTATATTTTCTTTCAGTGTTTGAGGTTAAAGACCAAGATCTGTGGAGGACTTCTGTTTGTTGTTGGTTAGCTTTCGTGACAGTTTGCTTTCTCTTCTCACTTTCTTCTTTGTCATGCTTGGGTTTACATTGTCTTATTTTCTGTCAGTGATGTTTTTCTTATTTCTGCCTCCTGCTGCAGTTTACAGAATTATCTCCAGATTTTTTTTTCTTTATGCGTTCGGTCGCTTTGAACTCAAGCGTAGTCCAACACGTGCTACTACTTCTAGTGCACTGGTCTGATTTTTGTGTGTGAATTAGCTTTCCCTATTACCAGTGTCCCTCGCCACTAGGTAAACCCACTCGGATTTCAGAGGTACTTGTAATATACGTCCACAAGACAAGGACGAAAAGTCAACATTTTAGTCAAATTGACCGGTGTAGGGGTTGAACCCGCGACCTCGGCATCAGCGCACCGGATGTTAAAGAACGAGCTATCTTATCCTTTCAGCCACGCTGACGTCTCAAGGTACTTTACAAACCGAGGGAGCCGATTTAGAATAGTGGCTACAAGCTCGCCTGCCGGGCCGGTGTAGAATAGTGGCTTCCAGCTGGCCTGCCTGCCCGGTGTAGAATAGTGGCTACAAGCTCGCCTGCTGTATCGGTGTAGAATAGTGGCTACAAGCTCGCCTGCCGGGCCGGTGTAGAATAGTGGCTACAAGCTCGCCTGCCGGGCCGGTGTAGAATAGTGGCTTCCAGCTGGCCTGCCTGCCCGGTGTAGAATAGTGGCTACAAGCTCGCCTGCTGTATCGGTGTAGAATAGTGGCTACAAGCTCGCCTGCCGGGCCGGTGTAGAATAGTGGCTACAAGCTCGCCTGCTGGGCCGGTGTAGAATAGTGGCTTCCAGCTGGCCTGCCTGCCCGGTGTAGAATAGTGGCTACAAGCTCGCCTGCTGTATCGGTGTAGAATAGTGGCTACAAGCTCGCCTGCTGGGCCGGTGTAGAATAGTGGCTACAAGCTCGCCTGCTGGGCCGGTGTAGAATAGTGGCTTCCAGCTCGCCTGCCGGGCCGGTGTAGAATAGTGGCTTCCAGCTCGCCTGCCGGGCCGGTGTAGAATAGTGGCTACAAGCTCGCCTGCTGTATCGGTGTAGAATAGTGGCTACAAGCTCGCCTGCTGGGCCGGTGTAGAATAGTGGCTACAAGCTCGCCTGCTGGGCCGGTGTAGAATAGTGGCTTCCAGCTCGCCTGCCGGGCCGGTGTAGAATAGTGGCTACAAGCTCGCCTGCTGGGCCGGTGTAGAATAGTGGCTACAAGCTCGCCTGCCGGGCCGGTGTAGAATAGTGGCTACAAGCTCGCCTGCCGGGCCGGTGTAGAATAGTGGCTACAAGCTCGCCTGCTGTATCGGTGTAGAATAGTGGCTACAAGCTCGCCTGCTGGGCCGGTGTAGAATAGTGGCTTCCAGCTCGCCTGCCTGCCCAGTGTAGATTAGTGGCTACAAGCTCGCCTGCCTGCCCGGTGTAGAATAGTGGCTACAAGCTCGCCTGCCGGGCCGGTGTAGAATAGTGGCTACAAGCTCGCCTGCTGTATCGGTGTAGAATAGTGGCTACAAGCTCGCCTGCTGGGCCGGTGTAGAATAGTGGCTACAAGCTCGCCTGCCAGGCCGGTGTAGAATAGTGGCTACAAGCTCGCCTGCTGTATCGGTGTAGAATAGTGGCTACAAGCTCGCCTGCTGGGCCGGTGTAGAATAGTGGCTACAAGCTCGCCTGCCGGGCCGGTGTAGAATAGTGGCTACAAGCTCGCCTGCCGGGCCGGTGTAGAATAGTGGCTACAAGCTCGCCTGCTGTATCGGTGTAGAATAGTGGCTACAAGCTCGCCTGCTGGGCCGGTGTAGAATAGTGGCTTCCAGCTCGCCTGCCTGCCCGGTGTAGATTAGTGGCTACAAGCTCGCCTGCTGGGCCGGTGTAGAATAGTGGCTACAAGCTCGCCTGCCGGACCAGGGTAGAATAGTGTACATCCCGGTAGCCTGGTGACTAGCGCGTTTGCCTCTTGTGGACATTTTTATGTTGGCGCCCACCGCTTTGAACTCAAGCGTAGTCCATACACACTACTTATAGTAGTGCTGGACTGAATTTTGCGTGTGGGTCTTTTTTTATGTTGCATATCCCTTACAAGACGTTGCAGTCAACACCAGCATTTTTCAGTTGCTGTTGATGTATTAGTCAAGAGTTTTACGTTCAGTAGTTTGCCATTGCTTTCTGAACGATCGGCTCCCATACCAACACGTTATAACACAACGCGACACGGTCTGCTGCATAAATCGGTCGCAGCTGAGTTTCGAACGCCTGGTAAGCGGCTCACGAACCGCGTTAGCAAGCCTTTGGCCAAGGAGAGCCGTGTCCCTTGCCATCAGGCGAACCCACTCCGACTTCAGAGATACTTGTAATTTATGTCCCCAAGTCAAGGATGATAGGTCAACATTTTAGTCCAACTGTCTGGTGTAGGAGTTGAACCCCTTACCTCAGCATCAGCATACCGGATGTTTAAGAGCACACGTTCTTATCCATTCGGCCATGTTGTCCTGGTGAACACGTATTCAAATCTAATTCTTCTTCTTCTTCTCCTGCGTTCATCCGGATTTTTTTTTTCGGATGTGACTGCGTTGTGCCTGTTTACAGCAGAGCTGCGTTCTTGCGCCGTTAGGCTGACACATCCGACTTCTGCGGGCATTTGTTGACCGGGTTAACCTTCCCGGGAAATCTAATTCAAGGAGGGTGATTTATTTTCACCAACGATCAGATCACCCAGGGTGACCCAAACTAACAATGGTATTATGACATTTCTTGGGAAGTAAAGGCGACCAGCGAGATATTTCCCCAATCACCGCTCGGGTGCCGATCAGTCTATACAAATATGGGGTTAACACCATATACCCACGGCCAGAAAATGGATGCTTTACTTACTCAGCTACA
>OY992881.1:54688243-54828243 GCA_963921405.1 Cepaea hortensis
AGCGTACGTCGAGAGCTGACATCGAACTCTATGACATCATTATCAGTGCAACGTCCTAACCGTTACTGCGTAACCAGGCTACTTGTTTGGATAATGTTTAGGGAAAATATAACAGAGCAGCGAAGACTTCTTAAAATAATCACAATTCGAAGGCTGTCATGGCTCCATAACATTGCGATACATGGAGAAATGCCAAACAGACTTCTGGAAAGCAAATTACAGAAAGAAAGAAACCTTAAAGCGTATGTTACGCCGGAAACTCTTAAACAGATAGGAAAAAAAAAGAGGAAGCAAGAAAGCAGATTTAAATAAAGTAAAACCAAAGCTTCCAAAGCCAGAGCCCAGAACAAATATGCAGAAGCTAATAAATAAGTTAAGAAGCAGATAACGATGGATACAAGATAATATGTGGAAAACCTAGCAAGAGAGGCGGAAGAAAAAGCATGGAAATGAAACCTTAGAGACCTTTACAGCACCACAAGGAAGATGGCACAAAAGTACAATCAGCCATCTGGACAGAACAAAACACAGAAATCGGAAAGTTCTCACTAACATTAAAGAGCAACTAAACAGATGAGCTGAATATTTTGAGGAACTCCTAAATAGGCCGCTCCCAGAAGACCTTCCATATATCCAACCTGCAGAAGAGGAGCTGAATATCAACTGCAAGAAACCATCTAGGGAAGAGATTAACGAAGTCATCAAATTATTGAAGGATGGGAAAGCTGCTTGTGCAGATGGTATCTCGGCAGAGGTCAGTAAAACTAACTTAAACACCTCAACTGAATTACTGCACAGATTATTTAACAGAAACTGAAAAATTGAATACTAACTAGCAGACTGGGGCGTAAGATATCTGATGTTTTTTTTTATTTTTGTTTTTTTGCGCTCACTCGCTTTGAACAAAAGAGCAGTCCATACACACTATTTATAGTAGTGATGGACTGAATTTTGCGTGCGGGTTAGCTCCCCTATTAACAGTGTCCCTCGACATCAGGCGAACCCACTCCGACTTCAAAGGTTCTTGTAATTTACGTTCCTTAGTCAAGGACGACATGCCAACATTTTAGTCCAGCTGTCCGGCGTAGGAGTTGAAACGCTTACCTCGGCATCAGCACAACGGATGTTTAAGAACACGCGTTCTTACCCATTCGACCATGCTGACCTGGAAAAAGAGATATCTGATGAAGCTGCTAAAGAAAGGGGGACTATTGGAGTGTGCACATTATAAAGGGATAATGTTACTCTTAGTTCCTGGGAAGATATTAAGCAAGATCATTCTGGAGATATTGTGAGATGCCATTGACCGACAACTATGGGATGAACATGCGAGCGTCCAATCAAATAGATCCTGTACTGATCAGATAGTTACACTGCGCATAATAATAGAACAAAGCATCCAATTGAACTCGCCAGTTTATATTGGATTTTTTGGACTATGAAAAGGCCTTTGATAGCATTGATAGTGAATCTCTTTGGAAATTGGCGAGACATTATGGAATAATACC
The DNA here is from genome assembly GCA_963921405.1 of Cepaea hortensis. Lineage (NCBI taxonomy): Eukaryota > Metazoa > Mollusca > Gastropoda > Stylommatophora > Helicidae > Cepaea > Cepaea hortensis. The sequence goes on from OY992881.1 coordinate 54,689,752, forward strand.
ACAGAAAATCATTAACTTGATATAGGCAACATATAGTGACATGAAGGGGCAGGGCCCTCCAGGAGAGGCAGCTAACGGAGACAGTCGAGATAAGGCAGGCATCTCTCTTGTCACATGTACTATGTTTTACTGAATATAGACTGGATTATGAAGACTGATAAAGCAGCTGGATGATCTGTGTACATTATCTTCCTACCTCACACACGTAATCAGTTGCCAAATAAACTAACAACACTAGATGGGAGGTCACAACTAGGTTAACATTTTTAGACATAGTTTAGAAATATTTGACATTACAGAGAGTGGCACAGGCAACAATGGAAAGGAATGATCTGGAAGCTTCGCCATCAGACCAGGGATGAAACGCTAGATTATAATGATGACGTGTTTTTGTTTTAACGCTCATTCGTTTTGAATTAAAGCATAGTCCATACATCTTCTTCTAGTGGCACTGGGTTGATTTTTGCATGTGGATCAGCTTTCCCTATTACTAATGTCCCTCGCTATCAGGCGAACCAACTCCGACTTCAAACGCCCCAAGTCAAGGACGAGAAGTCAACATTTTAATCTAAATGACAGATGTAGGGGTTGAAACCCTAACTCAACATCAGCACACCGGAAGGTGGTAGTGGTGATAACGATGATAATAGTGTTTTTTTTAGAAGAGTATGTTACACATAAGACCGCCAATGCAGTTGTATCCTTAGCACTGAATTAACCAAGAACATTCCTCATGATTGTCGTGGTATAATTTATTATTGGCTGCTTCATGTAGGGTGAGGTCAGGTGGTGTTAGAAGCCAGAAACGTTCCCAGAATTGAAACTTAGAGTAACATTTCGTCCTGTTAATATTAGCATTCACCACCGTCTAGCCCCTATCAACAGTTGAAGTTAGTTGCATATTCTTTACAGGACGTTAGCAGTCAAAACCAGCATTGTTTGCTGTTGTTGATGTCTTGCCAAATTTACGTTGAGTAGTTTGCCATTGCTTTTTGAACGACCGACCCCAATTCCATTTTGTAAAAAAAGCCCAGGGCAACGCGGTCTGTTGCCAAATCGCGCGCACCTGTATTGCGAACGTGGGTATGTGGGATCACGAACCGAGTCCGTGACACATTCGTCACGGAGTCCGGCTCAAACAGTACACATGAACATTACCAAACGCGAACACACACACACGCACATGCACGCATAAACACACGCACGCACGCTCACATATCGCAGAGAGAGAGAGAGAGAGAGAGAGAGAGAGAGAGAGAGAGAGAGAGAGAGAGAGAGAGAGAGAGAGAGAGTGAAAAAGAGGGAGGGAGAGAGAGAGAGAGGCACACATAAACCCAGTCTCCTGTTCAGGGAAGACTTCTCACTATTGTTCGTTTGTTATGTAATTTTAATGTTTTCTTATTATTGTTTCGTTGATAAACACTTCTGTCGAAACGTTCGTATAACATCTGTGTGTTTTTTATTTTCCACCTGTCAAGATTCTCAGTCATATTTCGTGTTTTTATTCACACTCTTACACACGTGAGAGATCAATATGGCGTCAATACAGTAACAGCGGAAGTTCGCCTGCGTGCTACTGTAGTTGTTCAGAGTTAACACCCTTGTCAGGAAAACTTCACTGTCATTGATCAGCTGGTTCAGTTCATGTCTGCACGCGTGTGTGTCTGTGGTAGGGACGCGTGCACACACTTTTCTCTTTCACGTTAATTCTTACTGTGGAGGTCAACATGCTCGAATGGATACGACCACTTGCTCTCAAACTTCAGGTGTGCTGATGCCGAGGTAGCGGGTTCAACTCCTACAGCGGTCAGTCGGACTAAAATGTTGACCTCTCGTCTTTGACTTGGGGATTTAAATTACACATAATTCTGACGTCGAAGTGGTTCTCCTGAAAACGACGGATACTGGTAATAAGGAAAGCTAATCCACATGCAAAAATCAGTCCAGTGCACTAGAAGCAGTAACACGTGTATGGACTACGTTTGAGTTCAAAGCAAGCCAACAAAAATTATTTAAAAAAAAACAAAAAAAACTTACTGTCCCCACAGTGTCGCTTTGATTTGTTCTATCCTAGGCTGTCGTTGATTTTAAGTACTAATGCACGTTAGGATTCTAAATAGTTCAAATAATAAGAGCACACGAGTTATAGTAAAACTTGGGGCAGAAAGATTAAGTAACAGCTATTGTGTTAAACACGAGGATAAGAAATATGTATCACATACGAGGTCACCAAATGACACACAGGGACTTTGAGCTTCATGTGGCGACTCTAGCCCCTCGGAAACATTGAACCCTTATGAACAAACTAAGGACAACACAGCAAGACCATCAGTATCGTTAAAACATCCCCATCATTATTATCAACAAATTAGGTGACTATTTCACGACTATGTTCCTAAACATTTTAGTTGTATGTCTTTTTTTTTTTTTTTTTTTTTTATATATATATATATAAAGGTTGCTCTCTCGTGATGATGATAATGATACTTTCCCACCGATATCTACCTCTTTCTTCTCGCCTTCACTGGGAGTGAAGCGGTACTTCATAATTTATCATCTTATTACTTCACAGATCTGGTAGATCCCCCAGTGACCGATATTTCCCCGTGTGCTATTTTTCTGGCAGACGTAACCTTTGTGGCGGGAACATTTAACGACACTGAAATCAGGCGTAACCACCACTATTACGTGCCATAATAGCCTCCATTGCTATCAATTCAGGGGGCATTTGCACTCAGAAACACGGGCTCCCTGCTGCGATGTGCTGTCGTAAATCAACTGTGATGTAATCTTCACGCCAGCACACGTTGACTGCGGCGGCCAACTGGCGTCTGTGTGAGGCTGTGTTTAGAGTTGCCAGTTTGCAATTAATATTAATTGGGAGACGCCGTGGCTGAGAGGTTAAAGTTTTCGCCTCATGCTATGAATTTACCGGATTCGATCCCAGCAAAAGACTGGGCTTTCTCCAAGAAGTTCTATCCAATGACACCACACGTCTCTTTGATCTCTTGGGTAGTGAGATTGAGTAGAAATTGTAGGCTCGTGATGCCACGACCCTGGCAAAATTGTTAGGCAAGAAACTCTTTTTCTTCTGCGTTCATCCGGAGTTTTTTTTTTTCCTTTCCGGATGTGATTGCGTTGTGCCTGTTTACAGCAGAGCTGCGTTCTTGCGCCGTTAGGCCGACACATCCAACTTCTGCGGGCATTTGTTGACCGGGTTTACCTTCCCGGGGGGCAAGAAACTCTATCCATGGGTAGATAGATTCTGGGATGGAATATGTCTAGAGGTAGCAAATATTTCACAAAAGAGGAAAACAGAAGAAGAGTTGATATTTATTTGCTGTTGCTGATTATTTTGGTATTTTCGTATTCCAAATCTAAGAGTTCTAAGAATACCTTGGATAAAGAAAAGAACAAATGCATCCATACTTCAAGAGCTGAATACTGAAGAAGGTTGGCTATTAACGACGATAAAACAAAGTATACTGAAATATTTTGGTCACTTGAAACGTCACGAAAGTTTGGAGAGAACAATAATGGAGGGGTCTATGCCTGGGAAGACAGAAAGAGGAAGGCCAAAGAGAAGCAGGATGTGGCGGATGATCTCGAGATGGGTGTATCGGAAGCAGGACACCTTGCTTATGATCGAGAGGTTTTCCGGAAGGTTGTTATGGGAGCGAGGTTCTGCAAAGGACATGCTACTGAATGAATGAATGAATGAATTCCTCACATTGTCATTACTGTCATTATCTTTTAGTTTGTCATTATTATTGGAAATATAGCATGTTGTTTGCGAGACGTTGCGTTTAACCCCAAGCCCAGGTTAATTTCTATGCTAGTTTACGTCCAGTAGTCTGTCACTGCTTTCTGAACGGGAAGTCAATGTTGTAGTTCAACTATCCCGTGCAAAGAACGATCCCCCCTACTCTGCTATCAGCGCACCAGAAGATCAAGCGCAAGGTATTAAGACCCGCGACCAAGAACACAAACACATAGACTATCATCATCAAGTGCCTTCTCGACTGGCGTCAGCGAGCGTGTAATTCCAAATCGCACGGTTTTCAACCGAATATTTCATTTCGTGTGTTTATATTTTTGTTTTCATGCCATGATGAATCTTCCCTAAATGTCCCCTCTCTCTCTCTCTCTCTCTCTCTCTCTCTCTCTCTCTCTCTCTCTCTCTCTCTCTCTTCTCTCTCTCTCTCTCATTCTCTCTCACCCTCTCCCCTTTCTTCTCTCTTTCACACCTCTTCCTTTCTCTCTCTCTCTCTCTCTCTCTCTCTCTCTCAGTCTTTCTCTTCACGTTGTCTCATCTCTCTGACTCATTCTTTCTGTCTCACTCTATTTCTCTCTGTCTCTCTCTCTCTCTCTCTCTCTCTCTCTCTCTCTCTCTTTCTCACCCTCTTCCCTTTCTTCTCTCTTTCACACCTCTTCCTTTTCCTCTTTTCTCTCTCTCTCAGTCTTTCTCTTCACATTGTCTCATTCTCTCTGACTCACTCTTTCTGTCTCACTCTATTTCTCTATGTCTCTTTTCTCTCTCACTCTCTCTCTCTCTCTCTCTCTCTCTCTCTCTCTCTCTCTCTTTGTCTCCCCCTCTCTCTTCCTGTCTAACTTTCATCTCTCTCCATTCTGTATAACTCTCTCTTCTCCGTCTCTTCTTTCTATCTTTCTTCTCTTTCTTTCTCTTCTCCCTCTCACTCTCTCTCTTTCTCTCTCTCTTCTCTCTTTCTCAGTTCTTCTCCCCTTCTCTCTGTCTTACTCTCTCTGTCTTCAGCCTTTCTCTATCTTCTCTCTCTCACTTTCTCTCTCTTACACTCTCTCATTGTCTTTTCTCTTTCTCTTCTTTCACTCTCTCTTCTCTCACTCTATGTCTCCTCTCTTCTCTCTCTCTCTCTCTCTCTCTCCCTTTCTCTCTCGCTCTCTCTTCTCTCTCTCACACTCTCTTCTCTCTCATTTCTGGTTCTTCTTTCTCTCTCTTCTCTCTCTCTTTCTCACTCTTTAATTTCTCTCACTTCTCTCGCTCACTGTCTCTCTCTCTTATTCTCCCTCTTATTCTCTCTCTTCTCTATCTCACTCTCACTCTCTCTCTCTTCTCTCTCACCCCTCTCTCATCCTGTCTCCTCTCTCTCTCTCGCTCTCTCTCTCTCTCTCTCTCTCGCTCTCTCTCTCCCACCACTCACATTTATTTGCCCAGTGTCAGTTATACCCTTCTTATAATGTGATCTCGAAATTGTCATCTGTGGTTTTGTGTGTGGTGTGTGGTGTGGTGCGGTGTGTGTGTGTGTGTGTGTGTGTGTGTGTGTGTGTGTGTGTGTGTGTGTGATAAGTTGTCTTTGTTGCTTAGCATCTGTCAAATCATGTAGACTACCCATGTTGGCTGCCCACAGTACGTTCTTCTGAAGAAACAACAACAACAACAACAACAACAACATATGTCTGCTCCTCACAGATGAGATATGTAATTGCTTCTGCACTATTTGTCCAGAGGTCAGCATGACCGAGAGCGCTGACACTTCCTGTCCATGACGGCGGGGTAGTGGGTGCATTACGATCACATGGATTTTATCATTGACGTCTCGTTCAGTAAATAATGGCAAACTGCTGAAGGTAAAATTACCCAGAAAATCACTTGGGGTTGGTCGTAACGTCCTACAAAGGATATGTAGCATTTGCTGACTACTGAATTGTACATGATAAACTACAAGTTAGTTGCGTGTCCTTTTATCTGCATTCTCCAATGCTTGTTCTGAATTTGGTTTAACAATTAGCAAAAATAAGGCACAGATGCACACGGTGCATGTGGGGTACCATCAAATCTTTATTGACGACGCCGAACTGGAGATAGTAGACGGTAGACCATTTTACATATATAGAATCAGAGATCCCGGGAAGGTTAACCCGGTCAACAAATGCCCGCAGAAGTCGGATGTGTCGGCCTAACGGCGCAAGAACGCAGCTCTGCTGTAAACAGGCACAACGCAATCACATCCGAAAAAAAACTCCGGATGAACGAAGAAGAAGAAGAAGAATCAGAGATAAACAGTAAATTATCGCTACATCAGGAAATGAATATCAGGACTGGTAAAGCAGCAACAATAATAAGCAGGTTAACACAAAGAGTCTGTGAGAACAGGAAGCTTACTGCCAAAACAATAGTCCTGGTCTATTAAACATGTGTCTTCAGTACTCTTCTCTATGGCAGTGAAACCTGGACAACTTACTCACGCCAAGAGAAACGTTTAAACAGCTTTCATATGCGGTGTCTGCGAAGAATACTTGGTATTAAATGGCAAGACAAAATCACAAATAATGAAGTATTGGAAAGATCAGGTTGTGTGACGGTTTATTCCATGCTCAGTCTTCGTAGACTTAGATGGATAGGACACGTTAGGAGGATGGATGATGGTAGAATACCAAAGGACATCTTTTTTGGTGAATTACAGATGGGTAAGAGATCTCAGGGTCGGCCTCTACTACGATACAAAGATGTGTATAAGCGGGACATGATTGATAAAGGCATTGATAATGCACATTGGGAGCAAGTCGCCGCTGATCGTGTTGCATGCAATGAAAAGATCTGTCAAACTGCCATTTACTGCCAATATAGTACCTTGCGGTGTATGGCAGAGGGGTCTTTGAGCCTGAGGAATAAAGGCCGCCTGGCTAGTGCAGTCGCCGCGAACTGTGCAGGTTAGGATTTTCTTTTTGACCCCGACAGAAAAAAATCCGACACCTTACCGAGGGATCGAACCCGGGCCTCCCGAATGAGAGTCCGGCGTTCTAGCCTCTCGGCCAGCCGCGACTCCAAATGAAAAGATCAGAAGTAGAATAAAGACAAATTGATTTATTTTGTTGTTTTGGGATTTAGGTTTGAAGATTGAGCACAATCCACTACTGGCAATGCTGATCGTATTCAGGTACGAAACCGGGCTTTGTCTACTTCGGATTGGAAGCACTAGACTCGAGTTTCGTTCTCATTTGAGCTCGTCAGTAGTGCATATTCTTGACTGGACCCGGGATCAAACTCTGGATCACTGGTGTGTGAGGCGGGTGTGTAACCACTTGACCACGCGGCTCACTCTAGACGCGACCAAATGATCATACCAGTATGTCACAACGTTACCCATTGTAGGCTATACTCAAAGTTTTGCCCGATCGCCGCGACTAATATTCGTCAATAGATGTGGCCCCGAATGATCAGGTCTTCTTGATCTGGCAAGGTAAACGGGCGCCGAAAGTCCAGCGAGCAATAATCAAATTGATTTGTTTGGTTGTTTCGGGATTTGAAGTTTGAGGAGAAGAAAATGATTGCAGATAGGTCACACACTGAGCATATGTAACGTCAGATGTTGCGTGATGGTGGAAATGACCATGTGTTCACATCCATTGTGGACGAACATTTACAGCGCGAATTTGTCTGTTCAGTCATATTCGCCACCGCCATGGGTTGTAGTTATAACTTATAATGCCTTTTATGAAGCACAGTGTAACAAACTATCGTCTGTCAAGACGGCAAGGTGCCAGCATAAATGTACATGATAAACACAAAGTTAGCTGCAAGCCCGTTTACAGAACGATTAAATCAACCCCAGCATTTATTGGCTTTTCGTGATTTTCTAGGCAATTTAATGTTTAGTAGTTTAACATTAAAGAATACCATGGAAGCCAGAAAGACCAATGAACAAGTCCTTCAAGAAACAAATGAAGATCGTAAACTGATTAGAGACATTAGACATAGACAGTCAAAATGTTTTGGGCATGTTATGAGAAGAAATGATTTGGAGAACTTGGTGACAACTGGTAAGATCGAGGGGAACAGACCAAGGGGAAAACCTAGAAGCAAGTACCTGGATGGCTTGGCCTTGTGGCATGGTCGAGACAGAAACACGGAGCTGATCCACGACTCTGGTGATCGAGTGAGATGGCAGAACATGACCGCCCACGCTTGCCGGCATGGCACATGATGGATGGATGGAGTTTAGCATTGCTTTCTGAACGGGCGACTCTCATACCATTGTGAAAATAAACACAAAGCGATGTGCGCCCAAATCGCCCGCGGTTGACTATGGACCCGGTACGTGGGGATTGTGTATTGTAACACGTGGTTTAAGGGTCACAGCATGGCCCAATGGATACCGGCGCTCGGTCTTAAACATCCGGTGTGCTGAAGCCGAATCAGCGGGTTCAACCCCTACATCTGTCAGTTGCACTAACATGATGACTACTCATCCTTTTCTTGGGGACGTAAATTACAAGTACATTAGAAGTCGGAACGGGTTCGCCAGATGACGAGGGACGCTGGTAATAAAATAGGAAAATCTAATTCACATGTAGAAATTAGTCCAGTGCACTAGAAGTTTTAGCACGTGTATGGACTACGCTTGAGTACAATGATAGTGAACCACAAAAAAAACTTAGTTTAGGCGCAGTAACCTATTAATGATTATTATATTATTATATTATATTATTTTATTAGATTATTTGTTATTAATTATTATTATTTATTATTGTTGATTATTTTTATTTTATGTTATTAGATTATTATATATATTATATTAATGACTATTAATACTTTTTTTTAAACTATTAACGAACATACCAACATTCAGGAATTGTATATCTAGGACATAATCTGGCAGCGAGGCGCCGTCTGGGAAGTGATTAATCTTGGTGTTAAGTCCAGAATTGTAGGTACGTCGGACGTAATCTTGCATAACCTGGTGGTAATAAGCTAGGAGCTTGTGCTGACAGTCCCACTAATGGCGCGTGATGTGGAGAATACCAGGCGGCACAAAGGGACAGGCTCGTACGATCTCGAGCTTGGTAATGTTAGCTGTGTGTAAGGCATGGAATCAGCCTGTAGGCTGTAGTGACTTCTCGTCCTTGACTTGGTAAAAACGCAAAATCAGTCCAGTGTGCTAGAAGTATGGACTACGCTTGAGTTCAAAGCGAGCGAATGTAGTACACACACACACACACCCACACACACCCACACACACACACACACACACACACACACACACACACACACAATATATATATATATATATATATATATATATATATATATATATATATATATATATATTGATTATGTGGTTGTTTCGGGATTTGAAATTTAAATATTGAGCACAACCCACTACTGGCAACGCCGATCGCATTCTGGTATGAACCTAAGGCCTATCCACGTCAATATCCACGCCACGGTCAGGGATATGCACTACTGACGAGCTCAAATGAGGGCGAAACTCGAGTATAGTGCTTCCATATTGACGTTCCACCTTGGCCAGCATGGTTGCAGATGGCGCCACAAAAGTGAGAGTCTCCCAGGAATGCTACCTGGTCAAAAATGCACGCTAAAGTCGATGTGTTGGCCTACGGGTTTCGGCCCAAGGGCGCATAACAGACACACCGCAATCACATCTGAAAAAAACACTCCGGATGAACGAAAAGAAGAAGAAGATACTCCATTTCCCTATACACTTTCAGCTATGGGATTTTTGTGACTGTCATTATATCTAAGTAAGTGGACTCTTAAAGAGACACTACTTGTAACTACGAGTCGACCCCAATCAACTGCGTTGTCTTTTTTTGTTTTGTTTGTTTGTTTTTGTTTTTTTATGTATTTTGTTCGCTCGCTTAGAAATCAAGGGTAGTCCATACACGTGTTATTACTTCCAGTGCACTAGACTGATTTTTGCGTGTGGATTAGCTTTCTCTAATACCATCAGGCGAACCCACTCCGACTTCAGAGGTACTTGTAATTGACGTCCCCAAGAAGGCGAGGTCAATATTTTAGTTTAACTGGCCGATGTAGGAGTTAAACCCGCTACCTCGGCATCAGCACACCGGGTGTTTAAGAAGGAGCGCTATTCTGTCGTGCTAACCCCCAACTACAGTGTAGTCCCGTGATGCCGTATTACGGCTAGTTGAGTGGTATCTTCTCTGGAGATCGTTTATCTGTAGAAAGCACCTGGGCGTTGGCTGTTGGTAGAAATCACAACGTATTCACAGTGTGAACAATGCCGTCAGCGGGGAGCTTTCCGGCGTATGAATGTAAACAAACGCCACCGTTACTTCCATGTAAGATTGCCTAATCTTTACATTTAAGGGACTTCACTGAAGTCCCTCGTGCTCAAGCTTTTATTCAATCACGAAGTTTTCTTGTCTACTACTACTAGCGGGGTCTGATTTTAGATTAACACTGTCAGAGACTCTCCCCCCCCCCCCCCCCCCCCCACCGCATATCTTTTACAGGACATTGCAGTCAACACCAGCATTTATCAACTGCTGTTGGTGTCTTGGCAAGTTTTTACGTTCAGCAGTTTGCCATTTATTTGTGAACGACCGGCTCACATACCTTCGTAAGTAACCATCGCGACGTGATCCGCTGCCAAATCTCGCATAGCTGTGTTTCATACGTCAATATACGGGATTACAGACGACATCCTTAACCTCTTGTCAGAGAAATTACCAGCTTAATTACATCCTGCGGTAGATGTGTGTCATACCTCTAGCCGTGCTCACCAGTTAGCGTGACACTCTAAATGTGGAGTATTAGGAATATAGTGAAAGCGCCATGTGTTTAGTCCTATCGCACTCGATGAGTACCGCAGATAATACCACGTCAGGAGCCTTTATTTCCCACAAAATGCCATGGTCCCATGTAAGACTGTGTCAGCCCGGGAGACCAGGTCAATGAAAACGAAAAAAAGAAAACAAAAACATGCACGATAATATTTATATCGTATGTATAAAAAAAAAAAACGTAAAAAAAAAAAACGTATGTATAACGTAACTCTAAATCATCGTACATTGGTGAACATCGCGGCAGGAGTTTTGAGAGGGAATGTAGAGTATACATTTAGAATAGATAGGCTGGCTCTCTCTCTCTCTCTCTCTCTCTCTCTCTCTCTCTCTCTCTCTCTCTCTCTCTCTCTCTCTCTCTCTCTCTCTCTCTCTCTCCTGCCTATCTAAAGTATTATTAGCCAAAGAACCTTATCATACAATAAAACGCAGACACCTTTAAGAACTATGACCAGACCCCTCGCGGGACAACCGAAGATTTATATCTTTCATTGCCAACGCGGTACCCTGATTTCTATTGCGTGACACTAAAACGCCCCGTGTAACACACCACAACCAAACCCATTACCTAACTGGACTGACCAGGACGCCGCTAACACTGTGACGTAATAACGAGTCACAATCGCACATTAAACGAGTCTGACATGCTATTTCTTGTGACCTACTGTAACAGCTGTGACCTGGGTCACGCCCTTGCCCGACCCAAGTACTAACTGTTATCTAAGTATCAAAACAAAACTTGCAACAGCAATAGAGATGCAAATATTTAGTGTCGCATTTAAGTGGTAAACAAAACGGCGTGTATAACCCCTCTAGTACAGTGGTTTTCAACCAGTGGGGAATTCCCCTCAAGGGGAGAATTTTAGGGTTTCCAGAGGGAAACCTGATTGGGGGGGGGGGGGGGGGGGGGATTAAGATCCCAGATTGGCAGACTCAAAATTGTTTCACACACAATATCCAGGATTTTGTTTAGCGTTTTTGTGTGACAATGAACAATTTCTGGCATTTCTTTCGTGTGTTACGTGACAATTCTTTGACGTTTTAACTGTTATTTTGAAAGCACCTTTTGAGGCTAACAATTTTGGAAAGGGGGAATTCTTCTTCTCTCGTTCGCTGGAAAAAAAGAGGGGGGGGGGGGGGGGTGACATTCTGGCATATGGTGAAAGGGTGCATAGACCTAAAAGTGTTGAGAACCACTGCTCTAGTATAACAGTACAATCAGCGTGATCATGAATTTTGTCAGGTGGCAGATGTTAATCATGTGCCAACACAAGGATCTGTTCAAACCAATGTATTCCCTTCGTGAATTTTAATTAATAGATTCGGTGCCAAACAGATGCGTCACAGTTGAGACTTAAATGTTGTTATTATGGTAGAAGACATGTTGTATTATATATCAAATTAAAAGGGATTGCACAATTAAAAAAAAAACTGTGTAGAAGCCCATGGCAGATACGGGCGGTCGCTTAAGACAATCAATCATCCCATGGCACTGAATGAGTTAACACAGAAGGCACAAATAAATGTCCGAAAGGGAAACTATAACACCACAACCACAGCCCAGGTCACGATTAAGAACAAGTCTCTGTGTCTCCGTGGCGAAGTGGTCAAGCCGTCTGACTCGGGCTCCGAAGGTTGTGGGTTTGATTCCAGGCCGCGTCCTTCGAATTCACGAGTGAATTTTTTCGGAGACTCCTGGGGTCGTCGCTGGAGCTACGGAGTTCGTGCATTGTGCCACGCTTTCAGCAGCCCGCGCTGCAGAAAAAGGCTGAGCCATATGTGATAAAACCCGGTGCAATGAAGTCGATCTTTAAGCGACTTTTTAAATAACTCCCTTGCCACGACAACACCCCTAAGATTCAACAGTAAAATACAGGTAATAAAGTTTACTCCAGCGTAGTACACTCTGGACTGATTTCTGCGTGTGGCCAAGCTGTCCCTGTTCATATTACCAGTATCGCAGTAACCATCGGGCGAACCCACACCGATTTCTTAGGTACCTGTAATGGCGAAGGGGTTATGGACGCGGTTCATAATCCCGCTTACCCGCGTTCGAAATACATCTGCGCGCCATTTGGCAGCAGACTGCGTTGCGCTGGGTTTTAACGAATTGGTATGGAGTCCGGTCGTTCAGAAAGCAATGGTAAACTACTGAACGTAAACTTGCCAAGACATCAATAACAGCAGTAAAATTCTGGTGTAGACAGCGATGTCCTGTAAAAGGATTGCCAAAAAAAAAAAAAAAAACGTCAATGGCGAGAAGTCAACATTTTTGTTCAACTGACCGGCGTAGGGGTCGAACCCACAACCCCGCTATCAGCACACCGGAAGTTTAAGAATGAGGGCTCTTAACCATTCGGCCACACTGTCCTCCAGGTCTTATTGTATAGATTGTAGTATTTTTGTCCCCTAAGCAGTTGACTGGTCTGAGATGTAATAGCGCCATCACAATTTGTAATTATGACAGCAACGAGGAATAGGCGGCCAATCCTTTTGCAGGAGACGAGCCCCAGGCGTCAAACCTTCGTCCGACCGAGCTCACGACATTACCAGAGCAGTTCCCATATCGACTTCGGTAAACCACCTGCTATATGGTAGTGGTCTCATCATTTTAAAGACTAACCAACAATCGATATGTGATGTGGTTAAAATTTCGTCGGCCCCCTTTACTTTACAGAATATTTCCTGGTACCCATTTTAGGCTGGATTGGCCTGGGAGCCTAGATCATTGTAAAACATTCCTTCCTCAATGGGGACTCGAACACATGGCCACCGGAGCCGCCAGGCAAGGTGATTGCTAATGCGCAACCGTCTGCTCGCAAAGGAATCAATAGTACGAACAGTCAAACGACAGGATAGAAAGATTTGCTATCTGACCAATGAATGTAAGACAAGTTGTCCTCACGGTCATAACAGATACCCCGCCACCCTCTTCTCAACTCAGTTACCCCCACCCTCCTTTTCTCCATGTCCACTACCACCTGACCACCCACCCTGTGTTGATCGAACACTACCGAAAGCTGGTCATAGTGACGCAATGCTTGATAACAGTGACGCCTTTCCACCGTTAGGTCCAGCGTTCTGTGAATTACGACATTCATAATGTTATGCGGATGTATGCATTAGGTGTTCGAGCAGAACGGATGTAAACACCCCGGACTCTCAACGAAGCAGCGGATGGGAGAATTAAGCTAGTGGTTTAAAATAAAAACACTGTACTCTTTCTTCTTCTTATCCACCTACTCACCTTCCTCTTCCTCCCTCTCCTTCTTCTCCTCCTTCTTCTTTACTCCTATTTGGGACATAGGCCCTCAACCAACCCAAAGCATTCATACAGTTAATTAAGTTAGTTAGTTAGTCGACAGATCATCCTCGTTGCACATCGAACCATTCAGTCCATAAGTGCTCGGATCCCCTCCTCAGCAAATCCCGCAGCGTGTAGCGGCTAACGACGCCAGTTCTGTGTTGGTTTATCAATCTTCTTTGGCTTCCTGCGTAGTGTTCTTGTTTGGCCACCCCTCTTTTAATTTGCTGCTGTCGCAGTCTGGCCATTGTTGTAGATTCACAGTCATCACTTGGTTCTCGCAAAAGTCTCACTTCACGTAGAGCATTCAGAATGTCAGCCTGGTCCATGGCGCGTCCGCCCTCCACAGTAGCCTCACCTGCGAGCTTGTCAGCCCGCTCATTTCCTTGTACTCCCGCATGCCCTGGCACGAAGATGAAACTAATCTTTGCCGCTTCAGAGGCAGCAACCATTCTCTTCGGATCGACCCCTCCTCTATCCTCTTGATCATGTTCATTGAGTCGCTAAGGAAACAAGCCCTAGTGAATGTCTGTGTCTCGAGCCATGTTATTGCTTTACTTACTGCCATGACTTCCATGGTCCGGCTACTTGTGGTTTCAGTGAAAGCACCTGAGTCCTCCTTCACAATTCTCCCTCCGGCCCGAGCTGTAAAGGCCCATGAGCTTCTCACATGTCGGACGACCGACCCATCTGTGTAGATGACCGCGTCACCGTCTAGCGAATTCTCGAAAATCAACGCTTGTACTTCAGCCTCAATAGCAGCCGGATTTTCTTGTCTGCATTTTCTATCTAGTTGGATGCAAACTGAAAAGGATGTGCAGAAGTCTGTTGGCACTTGCACCCACTCCTCGCCAGGTTCTAAGTCCTCAAGTGAACACACCTGTTGAAGAATGTCTTCGGCTTGACCCATCCACGACCGTCCTCTTTTTAACCTGCTGCCCTTCACCTTCCTAATTTCACTATGCAGTGGATGTTGTGTGTTTGCGTTAATTCTGAGGTAGGCGCGTGCCCTGCAAACTTGTATTCTCTCTTCAATGGTTGGAAAATCAAGAAGGTAGCGCATCGCCCTGCATGCTGTATCTCTTGTACATCCAAGAATAATGCGCATAGCTTCATTCTGTATCCTTTCCATCCTTTCTATCTGCTTATGGCTGAGAGTCAAGATTGCCATTGCATACTCCAAAACAGACATGACCAGCCCCTCGTACAGAAGACATAGATGGCGCTGCTCACAGTTTGCTGCCGCCATCACCCGCATCGCTGCCAAACCCCGCTTGGCCTTTGTTATCACCTGGTCTATGTGCACATTATAAGCAAGGCTTCGATCAAACCGTATCCCCAGGTAATTCATTGCCTGCGTTCTTTCCACCGTCTCTGAACACAGCATTACAGTTGGTGTTGGATTGTTGACAATATGATTATTCAACGAGAACCAAGTCACTGTTGCCTTTGTTGGGTTGACCATTGCCCCAGCTTCATCACACCAAGTACTTATGCGATTGAGTTCGGTTTGTAGTTCCACAGCAACCTCCTCTCTATCCTTCCCCTGACGATACACTAAAACATCATCGGCATATGACAATGTCCTGCCAGGTCCAGTGATCTGCTCACTGGTGATTCTCACTGTGTAGGCGTTGAACAGTACCGGAGATAATGGTGATCCCTGTGGTAGGCCAGGATATATTGTTGTTGGTTCCGAAGTCCAACTGCCACATCTAAAAACTACTTTCCGTTGGAAGAGGGCTGCAGCGATCCAACTAAGGAGGAATGGACTTAACGTTTAGTTCGAGAAGCTGAAACATTAAAAAATCCAGTGGTACTCTGTTGTATGCGTCCTCAAGATCAATCGCTGCAGCAACGGTTTCAGTGCCTGAGTGGAAACCTTCATAGACATCCTGGGCAAAGACTGCTGCATTGGTCCAGGTTGCTCTATTTGGACGGTACCCACCCAGGGTGGGTGGGAAAACACCTTGCCTCTCTAGTTGGATTGATATTTTCCTGGCAATTACCTTCTCCAGCAGCTTGCCTATTGTATTCTGCATGGTTATAATTCGATATCCCTGAATTTTTTTGTGGTCTTTGTCAGGCTTCGGCAAGGGAATCAGATAGCTGTGTAACCATTCCTCCTTGATGCTAGCACTCCCTATACTGTTGTTGTACATGTCTGCTAGTTTCTCTAGCTCATTGTCGGTACACCTATTTATGTCGTCGTATCCTATGCCATCAGGACCTGGAGCACTGTTTTTTGATCGTCGAAGCACCGCCTTGATTTCTTTCACTGTCACTGTGTCTTCATCCGAAGTGTTCTGGGCCTTGCATCTGTCTGAGGTGACCTCCTTGGCCAGATTTCGGCCTCCCATGTCTGTCTGGTTGCTCTGCTCAAGGTAGCGTTCAAAGAGGGCTTTGCCCTTGTCCTCGTCAGTCCTCTGCCAGATGAGGTCAGCACCTTGGAAGTCAGAAATGCTCTTATTCTTGACTACACCACTCATGCTTTTATGTAGTCGCCAGAACAATTTCAGTGACTTGTCTGTGCTTACTCTTTGACACACCTCTGCCCATTTTTCGCTTTTAACCACCGTGACCAGTTTTTTGAAATAGCTTACTTTTGTGTGCATCTCTCTTTCTAAGTGCAAGCAGGGACTAGGATGACCAGCTCTGTTCTTCTTGGCATTTTGCCATCTCCTTACAGCACTACGCTTATCCACCCAAGCCTTCTCCACCTCGAAACTCCACCACGGTGGCTGCTCCCAGCTTTTTTTCCTGCCCTGAAACGTTCTGCGCTTGTCACATCTTATTTTACTCACCACATCTTGCCCTGTACTGTCATACTGGAACGTCTTTACCTTTAGCTTGTGTTGCCTGGTTCTGCCTTTCTCCACCAATATGCTGCAAGGGTGGTGGTCGCTGCCATGGTGTCCTAGGACACCCCATCTACACACTGTAGTGAGTAAAGGTGAAACTAGCGCCAGATCAATAGCACTGTCTTCATCGCCTGGACAGCTTGCTGTCCTGGTGACACAGCCACTGTTGATACATACCAGGTCGATGGTTTCCAGTGCAGTCTCGAGCTCCTCCCCTTGTGTATTGGAGGAAGTGTTTCCCCATGATCTGCCTTTAGCGTTGAAGTCACCACAGAAAATAACATTTCTCTCGTGGCCTAATATGCCACTTAAGCACTGCCACTTCTGGGCGTCCACACTCGCATTGCGGGCATGAACATTAACCAACACGAATGGTATACTGGAATGAACTTTCAACGCCTGTATTTGTATATCGTCACTGTCCCAACTGGACATGTCTAGCTCTGACGCCACCATGCTGTCGCGAACGAGAATCGCCGTTCCCAGATGTCGTCTGTTGTAGAAACATTTGAAGCCGGCAATTCGGAGTGGCTGATCGCCCAGTCTCGTCTCCTGGAGTGCTACAATGTCGTTCCTGTAAACTAGGGTTTCTAAAATAGAGCCCCGTTGTTTTACACTGGCACAGTTCCAATATAGAATACGGATGTTCCTGAGACCTAGACGGTGACACTTGAGTCTAAAACGTCTCAAACCACCGCGCTTACCTTGCTTCTTCCTCCCTGCGCGGCTACCGCGCCGCTTCGTTATGTTGACTGCTGTCCGCACGAACACACGTTGTTCCGCCATGTTGAAAAAACGTAAACACAGACTGCTGAGAACCACACACGCTGCTGAAAATTCACTCAAGGAAGGCTTCGCTCGATGCAGTTAATTAAAACAAATAATAGTAATGAGCTGCTTGTAATATAAAATGATAATTTAGCATAGGCATGATTAACTCTTGTTCTTATTCGTGACCTGACCTGGTCTCCCCGGGTGACCCAGCCTGAAACTGGTACCAGGAAATGTCTTGAGAAGTAAAGACGACCATTATAATATTAATCACATCAGCCATCTAGTTAAAAAGGTTACATAAGAAAATAAATTACCATTTGTTACATGACTTAAGTCGTTTGGGTATATGGTACTATACCCATATTTTTATGAACGTCTGGACTCGGTAGACCATGTAAGTACCACACCGGCCGCCTTGACTTCTCAAAACATTTTCTGTCACACATTTTCTGTCACACATTTTTAGGCTGTATAGATCTTCTTCTTCTTCTTCTTCTTCGTTCATCCGGAGTTTTTGTGTGTGGATGTGATTGCGTTGTGCCTGTTTACAGCAGAGCTGCGTTCTTGCGCCGTAAGGCCGACACATCCGACTTCTGCGGGCATTTGTTGACCGGGTTAACCTTCCCGGGGGTTTCTTAGGACGTTTGACTCTCACTGTTGTGGTGTTATCCTCCATCCCAGCTGGTCCATATAGAACAGCCAAAGATCCTGGTCAGCCCTCAAGGGAAGGCAGGGGCAGACCATGGGCATTCCCCGCCATCCAAGGAGGCTTCCATACTTGCAGAGCCGATACATAGCGCTCTGGTACTGGGCTCACCCAAGGAATCGTCACGTCCTGCACATGGCTGCTTAGCCTCACTTCCGTATATTGGGCCTTCCGTTCACCATAGGCTGTTCTTCCGAAAACCAGAAGTATGCAGTCTGCAGATGACATCCACACAGTGAGCTTTCGATTCGGACTTTCCATGTAATGGATTTGCTATCCAAGCAATATTCCATTTCGTGCCACTAGGACACTTTTCCACCTTTTATGAAGCCCACACAGTGGGCATTTGATTCAGACTTTCCACGTAATGGATTTGCTATCCAAGCAATATTCCATTTCGTGCCACTAGGACACTTTTCCACCTTTTATGAAGCCCACACAGTGGGCTTTTGCGGACTTTCCACGTAATGGATTTGCTATCCAAGCAATATTCCATTTCATGCCACTAGGACACTTTTCCACCTTTTATGAAGCCCACACAATGGGCTTTTGATTCGGACTTTCCACGTAATGGATTTGCTATCCAAGCAATATTCCATTTCGTGCCACTAGGACACTTTTCCACCTTTTTTGAAGCCCACACAGCGAGCTTTCGATTTGGACTTTCCACATAATGGATTTGCTATCCAAGCAATATTCCATTTCATGCCTCTGGGTCTTCATGCACCTTTAAATGTCAACCTGTATGTAGTTAAAGTAAGCTGCGGTCAACTTGAGCTTGTTGATATCTCCATAGAGCTTGTCCTCAAATGAAGCAGGTGTGGGCCAAAATATCTTTCTCTGTTCTGCATACGTTGGGCAATCCTGCAGCAAATGTTTTGCTGTCATTTTTCCAGTTCTACAATTACATTCATCGGTATCTCCTATCTTTAGTTTATTGAAAAAGTGGTATTTCAGCCTGTTATGTCCTGTGCGGGGTCTGAAGATTGCTACTTGTTCTCTTCGGTCGAGTTTGTAATATGCATCATCCTTCTGATGGCCTGGATGCTCTGATTCCCATTTGGTTCTATAAGTGCTTTTTATCAACCTCTTTGCCTCATTATAGGTTATGTCTGTGTCAGGCTGTGGTAGTCGTCCGCCCTCTTTTGCCAGTCTGTCAGCCTCTTCGTTTCCAGGTATACTGCAATGTGATGGGATCCACTGTATTACAACTTTTTTGGATTTCTGGCATAGACCATGGAGTGCTGCTCTTAGGTCAGTTAGTTATGTGCTGTTATTGCTCTTCAGTATTGAGACAGCTGACTTTGCATCTGTGAAGATAGCTATTTGCTTCTCTTTATTTTCCTCCATCAGGAGCATTTCTGCTGCAGTTTTCAGAGCCTCTACCTCCGCTTTGAAGTTACTTGAAAATTTTCCAGTTGCCATTGAATGTGTTTTTTTCACTCCATTTT
This sequence comes from Cepaea hortensis, assembly GCA_963921405.1. NCBI lineage: Eukaryota > Metazoa > Mollusca > Gastropoda > Stylommatophora > Helicidae > Cepaea > Cepaea hortensis. Next base: position 54,709,435 of record OY992881.1, read on the forward strand.
TTAAATTTAGGAGAATTCCTCCTCCTCCATTCTCTATTGAATTTTTGGCTGATCCATCTGTATATGCATGGGTCCAATTCCTGCTTGGGTAATGTTCTTTTATGTAGTTTAGGGTTATTTCTCTTCTTTCGGTTTCATGCTGAGTGTTCTTTTTCTCAATACCAGGAATGTTTTCTATCATCTCAGGCAGTTGCTGCTGTCTCCAAGCTAGGAACTTGTGTGCATTGTGTATGGGCTTGACTGTTGATATGTTAAGTATAGGATCTGCCCTAATCCTTCGTTTTGCAGTTTCTACAAAGTTGCTACGCTTCAGTCTTCCCTTTCAAAAACTATTAAATCTGTTGTACATAGGGTGGTCTGTCAATCTTCTAAATTTTTCTGCTTGTTGCTGGGCTCTGCTATCTCTTCTATCCTGCATTGGTTGTAAACAAGTGATCTTTTCTAGTTCATTAATAGGCGTTGTCTTCAGGCTTCCAGTTATGATTCGCATTCCTTGGTTTAGGACTCTACTTATTTTGTTAAAGTTTGACTTAGCTGCTGTTGCCCAAGCTGCAATGCCATATTCCAGTACTGGCCTCACCCGTCCAGTATATAACTTCTTGAGAACTTTCTCATCTGCTCCCCACGTTGTACCAGCAAGCTTTTTCATGATTGCCATTCTCTGCCTTGCTCTTGTTCGATTTTTCTCAACCTGTGTCTTCCATGTCAGGCGACGATCAAATGTGACTCCTAGATAGTTTGGATTTTCTTCATGGCGCAATATTTTTCCATTCAATACCAGCTTAGGTTGCTGAGTTTTATTTGAGAGGGAGAACACTGTGCATGTTGTTTTCTCCTCACTTATCTTCACTAGCCATGATTTTGACCAGTCCTCTAGCACTAATAAGGCTTGCTGTATTCTGCTGTTAGCTGTACTAATATATTCTTCAGATGTCCATATGGCTAGGTCATCTGCAAAGGAGGATGTGTGTACTCTGGCTGGAAAATTTTCTGTGATGTCATTTATATATGCTAGGAATAATGTTGGTGAAAGAACTCCTCCTTGGGGGACACCTTGCTCCAGCAGCATCATTTTGCTTGTTTGTCCTTGTACTTTTGTCCTGGCAGTTCTGTTCTCAAGGTAGTGGCTGATCCATTTATACATTTTTCCACAAACATGCATGTTTTGCAGTTTTACTTTCAGTCCTTCCTTCCATACTTTATCAAATGCTTTTTCTAAATCTATCCAGACTGCTAGTGTGTGCTTTTTCTCTTGGAAGGCATCCTCTATTTCCTGAGCTATATAGGTTATTTGATCTTCAGTGGATCTGTACTTTCTGAATCCTGCTTGGTGTGGTCTTAAGAGTTTGTTTTCTTCCAGATGCCATGTTAGCCTGCCATTGATAATGCGTTCCATTAATTTTCCTACACAGCTAAGTAGGCTGATAGGTCGATAGCCATTTGGTTCTTCCAGGTCTTTTCCTTTCTTTAGGACTGGTATTAGTATAGCTTCCTTCCATGCCTGTGGGACTATTCCTCTCTTCCAGCTGTTATTTAGGACTGCTAGTAGTTTCTTCTTTGCCTTGGTGCCTAGTCCTATTAGCATTTCATTTGTGATTCCATCCTTTCCTGGTGATTTCTTCTTTTTTAGGGTATTCATTGCCTGTTCAATTTCTTCTATTGTTAGATTTGCCATCATATATTCTGCTGCTGTCTCTGTATTTCTATGATGTATCTGTTTGTCTTTGATTGCTTTCTTCTGTTCGGTTGTAATATCAATATGGTTTGCATTTGCATAGGGTTCCATTAGTGCATTTGCAGCCTTTTTTCCTGTAAGCAAGTCATTTCCTTGTTTAATTGTTATTTGTTTGTTTCTAGGTCCTTCATTGTTCATGGCTTTCACTAGTTTCCATAGTTTGTTTCCATCCCTGTCAAGATTCAGGTTTTCTGTTTTTTCCCTCCAACAATCTCTTGTTGTTTGATTTACTGTTCTTTTATATTTTGCTGAGATGGCTTTGAGAGAGATGTTCGCTTCAATTGCTTGTTCTCTCTCTGCTGTCTTCCTGGCATCTTCAACTTTGTCCTCCAAACTTTGTAGTTCTTCAGTCCAGTATGGTTTGTAATTTTTCCTCGCTCCTCTAGGAATGGACTCAGTGGCTGCCTGTATTATAGCTCTGTTTAGACTTTCCACCATTTGCTTTATGTTGCCATATCGTGTATTTATGTTTTCACAATATTTGTCTGTTAGTATGGCAAATCTGTCCCAATCTGCTCGTTTGTAATTCCAGCGGGGCAAGGGCTTTTGCTCCTGTGGAACATACTCCATATTCATTACAAGCTTGATTGGTCTGTGGTCACTACCTGCTAATTGGTCCAGCACATGGCGATCAATTTTGTGGAGGATGTCTCCTGTGCAGAAAGCTAAGTCTGGAGTAGAAGTGGTAAGCCATCTTCTGGAGTAGAAGCTCGGTGTGTCATCCGCTTTGTTGAGTAGATGGAGATTTGAGTCTATTTCCCAGTCCTCCAATTCATCTCCTCTTTTGTCAGTATCTGGGTATCCCCATCTTTCTGAACGGCTATTAAAGTCTCCGACAATAATGCAGTTTGTGTCAGTTATATTCATGTTTGAGAGTGTAAGGTCCTTATCTGCTGGGCTATACAGATTGTAGATTCTTATTTTCACGTCCTTTATCATTATATCAACACCTATAATTTCCGTTTGGTTGTCGGAGATCACAGATACTTCGCTGCAAGGTATTGTATTTCGTGTAAGTATTAGAACTCCTCCTTTGTGTCCTTCGCGGTCGAAACGTGTGGCCTGATATCCTCTGACTGAGAATTTGTGATTGGCGTTGAGGTGTGTCTCTTGAATGCATGCCACATCTATTCTATCTTTATGAAGACGCTGTGTTAGGGAGTCTTTCTTCTTGTAAACTCCTTCCGCATTCCACTGTAGTATGTTGAGTGTCCGGGGTATTTGGTCAATAGCTCTTAACCTACTCCTCTGTGCCTTGACTCCACAGCACAGGGGAATGTGACCAATAGTAGTCATGGGTGGACCCCCTCGAGGCAGGGGGCCCGGCACTATCGCCGCCTGATGGGACTTCACGGGATTAGCACCATAACGATTAATTTTGATTTGTGACATCATGAATTAAGTTACGTTGCACTGCTTTGTCAAGCCTGTGGCTCAGTACATCCGATTTCGACAAGCATTTATTTGGGATGCTTTCCCTAGCCTTTGATTGTCCCCAGTCTACCTACAAGGCAGCAGGTTTTACGTTGCACTGCTTTGTCAAGCCTGTGGCTCAGTACATCCGATTTTGACAAGCATGTATTCGGGGTGCTTTCCCTAGCCTTTGACTGTCCCCAGTCTACCTACAAGGCAGCAGGTTTGTGTGTCTCTTCGTCTGGTCCCTCTCCCTTGACCTGTCCGACATGGGTGGCCCTACCAGTAGCTGCGCTACCGTCGGCATAGCTCTTGGGGTCATTGGGACGCACAAGCCCCTCTACCTCGTCACGGTGGACACACAGCAGAAGGGGTATAGATCTGATAGCCTAGGTTTATTTTAAAAATCCACCCCGATGCGATTACGAACCCATGACCATTGTAGCGGATTAAAATATGGTACTCGCACCATATGCCTGGAGGATAGCGATAGCGATGCAGCTACACGCTTGCGGATAGGGTTTATACAGTTGATCGGGTCTACCAGGTCTACCCAGCCTAAAGCTGGTACCACGAAATATCTCGGCAAGCAAAGGTCATTGCTTGATGTTGACCACATGAACCTTCCATACGGTCAGCGTGGCAGAATGGGTAAGAGAGCTCGTTATTACACATCCAGTGTGCTGATGTTGAGGTAGGAGGTTCAGTCACTGCACCGGTCAGTTGGATTAAAATGACTTCTCATTCTTGTCTAGGGGAGGTAAATTACAAGTACCTCTGTAGTCGGAGTGGGTTCGCGTGATATCGAGGGACACTGGTTATAGGCACAACTAATTCGCACGTAAAATTCAGTCCAGTGCTACTAGAAGAAGTGTGTACGTACTACGGTTGAGTTCAAAGCGAGCGAGGGCAACAAACAAACAAACAAACAAAACAAAACAAAACAATCTTCCAGTGCTGACTGGCCTAGAAAACGATGGCATATACCCATACTCCTTAATGGGTCCTTTACACGTTTGTGTGTGTGTGTGTTTTGTTTACTTTTTACTATAATTACTAGGCAATTTTAGATTCAGTGGTTTACCATGTTTTCCTGAAACGAGGAGTCAACGTTTAAGTCCAACTGACCGGTGTATCGAATGAACCCACTACTCCTCAATAAGGACACGGGAAGTGTAAACGCAAACGCGATAAACCTCTTGACCCCTCTGATCTATATATAAAAGAGCAGAATAGACCATGCAAAAGCAGCATTTCAGTATCAAAAGAGAGAGAGAGAGAGAGAGAGAGAGAGAGAGAGAGAGAGAGAGAGAGAAAGAGAGGGGGAGGGAGAGAGAGAGAGGGGGGGGGGGAGGGAGAGAGAGAGAGAGAGAGAGAGAGAGAGAGAAAGAGAGGGGGGGAGGGAGAGAGAGAGAGAGAGGGGGGAGGGAGAGAGAGAGAGAGAGAGAGAGAGAGAGAGAGAGAGAGAGAGAGAGAGGGGGGGAGGGAGAGAGAGAGGGGGGGGAGGGAGAGAGAGAGAGAGAGAGAGAGAGAGAGAGAGAAAGAGAGGGGGGGGAGGGAGAGAGAGAGAGAGAGGGGGGAGGGAGAGAGAGAGAGAGAGAGAGAGAGAGAGAGAGAGAGAGAGAGAGAGAGAGAGAGAGAGAGAGAGAGAGAGACAATGTTCTTGATCATACAATCAGAAGAGAGGCGCCGGGAAATATCGGAAACTAGAAAGATTAGAAAGATATATGGTAGAAGAGCCGGAGGCGGACCTAGAGAAGGGGTGATGAACAATCATTCATGACAGTGGTATAGCGGAATAACATCAATAGAACTGACCCAGAACACCCTGGGGCTGAGATATGCGTTCAGACATGAGCGCCCACAACATGTGGGTAGAGTAGTGGTTAAACACCCGCCGGCCAGTCCAATGGCCAAGGGTTCAAATCCGTAAGGGGGCGGATCTTAGAACAAAAAATTGACCTGGGCTCTCTCAGGTCGACCTAGATTAAAATGAGCAAAGGGAAGTCAAAGGAAAAGAATGATCAAATCAGTCAGAAAGCCACCAAAACCTGTTCAAGACGACTACCACATTATGGACAGACCAGAGCAAGTAATTATTCTGCACCTCAGAACAGGGCACAATAGATTACGCAACCACATGTATACAAAATTCAAGATTGATGAATCAGCCATGTGCCCATGTGAATTGGCGTCGCAGATAGCAGAGCACATACTCCAAGACTGCCCAAATTACAACATGTCTAGGCAAACCTTCTGGCCTAGAGAGACAACAGTGGAAGATAAACTCAATGGACCGCTGAGTAAACTAAAACAGACAGTTAAATTCATACATTGCAGTTATAGACACATTTCAAGCGAACGAAAGAAGAAGCAAAAGGAAGTGACTTTTGTGGTCAGGCGGTTGGCGAGGTACTGACCACATCACTGACCGAGTACCGGATGGCCTATATAATAATAAAATATATGCATAGCGCAATGTGTCCCCGCTTTGGGCTCAAGAGGAATGACTAACTAACTAAATATGTCCAATACACCTATGACGTGTACACATGTCCCTTACCTTACTGAACCATTTGGCAGGATACGTCTGGATCACAGTTAACTCCTTCTGTACGACATCATGTTTAAAATTTAGTTGCATGTCCTTCACAGGACGTTGCATTCAACCCCAGCATTTTGGCTGTTCGTGATTCATGGGCAAGTTTTACGTTCGGTAGTTTGCCAATGTTTACGTTCGGTAGTTTGCCAAGGTTTACGTTCGTAATTTTGTCTCCGTGGCCAAAGGCTTGCGAACGCGGTTCGTGAACCGCTTACTAGGCGTTAGAAACGCAGCCGCGACCGATTTGTGCAGCAGACCGTGTCGCGTTGGGTTATAACGTGTTGGTATGGGAGCCGGTCGTTCAGAAAGCAATGGCAAACTACTGAACGTAAATATTTGCCCAGTACATCAACGGCAGCTGAAAAGTGCTGGTGTTGACTGCGACGTCCTGCAATGGATATGCAACATAAAAAAAAAGTTTGCCATTGCTTTATGAACGACCGGCACTTATACCTTTTTCGAAAAAACCAACAACGCTGTGTTTCGAACCCATATACACGGCATTACGAATTGTGCCTGTAACCACTTCGCCACGGAGATCGGTATGAAATTATATTTTTACTATTTTAACACTTTCTGTCAGGGATGGTTGTTACTCTAATGTAACAGCGAAATGTTGGAGTCAAACCATGCTGGAAGTGTTGGAGACTGCAAACACACAGACTTCATACCCGGCCGAGCAGAATCACATGTTGTAATCATACATGCTGATCCTTTGAAAAACATTTCCAGCCCACAAGGATACAGATAAGTAACTTTTCTATTTATTTATTCATGTAGTGTTTTCCATGTGGTTGTGTCGGTTTGTGTTTGTTTATTCAATGCTGACGAAGGTTTTATTCGCAACGTCCATTTTGTTACTTTCAATCATGTCCTAGTAAAGGTCACTGTCTACTTCTCGTCTTTTGGTGATTAATATATTGTGTCGGGCATTTCACTTAAACGATATTCGCTAGGCAAAGGTGAATTGGTAGTTCCATAGCAGATAATGTCGTTGTGCTGTGAAGTCCTAGCTATAAACTATTCTAAGCCACTGCGTCAGGGTGGGAGTGTGTCTGGGGGAATTGCCAGTACTACGGACACTATTTTCTAAACTTGGCAGCCAGTGTAAGGTCACCATACAGTATATACCGTCTGGCTGTGGAGTACCCAAATCGAGAGAGCTGCTCGATTAGCTAAGGAGGGAGCAAAAGAAGAACAGCCTGATGTGCTCGTTACATACAATCAAAAGAAAAGAATGATAAAATCAGTCAGTAAGCCAACAAAACCTGCTTAAGAAAACAACTACGTTATGGACAGACCATAAAAAAAATCAATATTCTGCGCCTCATAACTGGACACAATAGATTACGCAACCACGTGTATACGGAATTCAAGATTGGTAAATCAGCCATGTACACACGTGGATTACCGCCGCATCCAGCAGATCACATACTCCAAGACTGCCCAAAATACGCCATATCCAGGCAAACCTTCAGGTCTTGAGAAACGACAGTGGAAGATAAACTCTATGAAGAGTAAACAAAAAAGACTGTTAAATTCACACAAGAGACAACATTGCAGTTATAGACATATTTCAAGCGAACGAAAAGAGGATTGGAAAAGGTGGGGGTTGGGGGGGGGGGGTGCTAGGGAAGTTGAGAGCTGCGCTGGTAATGTGGTAATGTCACCAGCACGGCAGGGCGCGGGTTCGACGTCCGGACTCGTCGCTTGCCAAAGTGAGGAAGAAATTGGCCACCTATTCCTTCTGGCTCTCTGGCCTCCACAATGTGATGGCATTATCACATCACAGACTCTTGCAGGGAACTGCATCGGTACGCAGAAGAGGTAAGCTGGCCATGTCCCCTCCTCTTTATCTTTCCTGTCCAAACAGTTCCGAATATTCTCTGCTGATAATTTGCATGAGGGTGAGCCAAGTAGGGGATTGCCACAGTTCGGTCTACTAGGAAATCACATGCAATTAATTCATGAAAATTACAACGAGATATTTCAGTGAATATTTATAAGAAAATGAACAGTTTTGTTCCAATGAAAAACTGAATAAGTCATTTCGCTGAATGGTACAGCCCTAAGATTGCAATTAAAAGACCGTTTCTTGTCGATTGCTTTCCCCTCTACTGTGTTCTGTAGCGTCTGTGGGCTATTACTGTCCTTTGAATATCATCAATTGTCGATGATCAGTCCACACACAAGTTCCCTCTTCATGAAAATAATTGCATCGTAATTCAGGGACGGGGAACCTGTTGGTATCAAACAAATTGAAAACACTGTCGAGTTCCCGGCTGTCTGTTTTGCTCTAACTGGCACCAATCATTCCGTTAGTTAGCGCCTAGTTCACTGTACGCTCAAGTGTCTTGTCTTTGCAAACACAATGTTAACTGGCGTTGTTGTTAACAATACATTCCTACTTGGAGAAATCATCCAAGCGAGACATTCACGTTACTTGGAGCGTGAACAAAGCTTTCCACAATAGCTGGACCTGTTACAGTTCGTAAGACAGGAGAGGTCCTAATTCAACGGACACTCATAACGTTACAGGTATACATCTAGGAGCGGATTCAAAACACGAGAGCAGGTAGGTTCAAATAGCGGTCCCAAGGTCGAGGGCGATCCAAGATGCCACGTGTTGCAGACCGGCATAAAAAAATAATATCATCACCATCATGTGCCTTGACAATAAGCGTGAGTGGGAATGTTTTGCCACCTCGCACGATCACCAGAGTCGTTGATCAACTTCATATTTTTGTCTCGACCATGCCATGTGGCCAAGCCATCCAGAAATATACTTCTCTGCCTCTCCCGTTGTTCTTTTCCCCTCAATCTTGCTAGTTGCCATCAAGTTCTCTAATTCATTTCTTTTTATAATGTGTCCATTGGGATTTAACTGTCTACATCTAATCTGAGTGATAAGTTCTGATGAACTTGGGTAGAGTAGTGGTTTAACGCTCACCTAGCGGTCTTGTGGTTATGTATTCGAATCCGAATGGAGACGTATTTGTAAAATTGCCTCGGGCTCCCAGGGCCACCCAGCCTAAGACAGATACCCGTATATGTCTTGACAAGTTCAGGCAGCCGGCGGAATACTGACCACATCACCAACTAAGTCCGAGCTGGTCTATAAAATTACGGGTCTAGCCTTGCGTCTGACTATCAGGGCTATTAAAAAAGTCGCTTAAAAGTCGATGGGGGTCGACTTCATTGCACCGAGTTTTATCCCATATGGCCAAGTCTCTTTCCGCAGCGCAGAGAGCGTCGCACAAAGCGCGAACTCCGTAGCTCCAGCCACGACCCTCAGGAGTCTCCAAAATATTGCACCCGTGAACCGAAGGATGCGGCCCAGAATCGAACCCACAACCTTCGGAGCCTGAGGCAGACAGCTTGACCACTTCGCCACGGAGACAACTTTACTTAACCTATTAAAATGTGTGTGTGTGTGTGTGTGTGCGCGCGCGTGTGTGTGTGTGTGGGTGTGTGTGAAAATTAACTGCGGCGAGAGGTGCATTAGTTTGCCATTGCTTTCTGAGCGGCAGGCTCGCGAGAACTGCTACCGATTCTCTTGCAAGTTACGTTCCTCACGTGGATATTTGGGATTACGGAGAAAGTCGCTGACACCTAGGCCAGGGAGACGGCCATTGCAAATATAGTTATAGGATTTAAGTGCAGGTGGGCAATGGGCTTGCCCTGCTGTTGTTATCTCAACCACTCATCATTGATTGCGGTGGTCTCGAGGTATGGTCTCCGCCTCGAGTGCTGGAGGTCCCGGGTTCAGGCCCCGGTGAGGACCGGGATTTATTTAAAAAATCCACCTGGACTTCCAGTAATAAAATTTCCCCTGGTCTCTGGGTACTGAGATCGGACGCCCGTGTGTATTGGTGCGCACGTAAAAAATCCTTTTTATTTTTTTTTTCAGTTGGAAATCGAAAAAGAGTAGCCTAACGGCGCTGCCCGGGCAAAATTTCGAGTTAAAAATCTACCCAAATTATTTCAAGATCCTCGCCGATGCAACGGAGTTCGTGCATTGAGCTGAGTTTCTGCAGACTCAGGTTTGAGTCAGGAGGAAAACGGAGCACTTATGGGTTGAACCGTGTGCCGTGATGTTGATCCAACGACTAAACCGACTAAACCACTGATCATTGAGCAGATTGGATTTGTGTAACTGTCATGGGGTTGTCACTTATATTTGATCAGTTACAAACGCTATGTACTGTTATTGTTGTATTCAGTAATCAAAGTGATCTTTTACACACCAAACCAAATCAGAGCGAGTACTGATTCCTTATTATCAAAGTTTACTTGCGCACGCGCGAACACACACACACACACACACACACACACACAAACACAGAGAGCGAGTACTGATTAGAAACCATGTTTCCTTATCAAAGTTTACTTGCACACACACACACACACACACACAGTGTGTGAGAGAGAGGGGAAGGAGAGAGAGTGTGTGAGAGAGAGAGTGTGAGAGAGTGTGAGAGAGGGTGAGAGAGTGTGAGAGAGCGAGAGAGTGTGCGAGAGAGTGTGAAAGAGATAGAGTGTGAGAGAGCGAGGGAAGGGAGTGTTTGTGTGTGTATGTGTGTGAGTGTGTGTGTGTGTGTTAGAGAGAGAGCGAGAGAGAGAGAGAGAGAGAGAGAGAGAGAGAGAGAGAGAGAGAGAGAGAGAGCGCGCGAGAGAGAGAGAGAGATGTCCTCCTTAACCCAACTATTTGATTGTTAGATTTTGGAACTTAAGTTTTCAACTTGATCGAGTTGCCAGCCTGACACCAACCCTCCCCAGTTACCTGTTACGACATGCATGGTAGGCTACAGAGTTACCATTCTCTGCTTCCCTTAACGGTCCAGCTAACCCGCAGGCGATTGTAATCGCAAACATTAAGTAACACAAATCGCTGACCCACATCACGTGCTGTATGCGGTGAAACTACCGAATGTTCTCGTCGTTTACTCTGTGGAAATTCCCGCCTAATTTTTTTTTAGATTGCTTAGGACAGATAGCATAATACACGCACTAGCCTTTCCGTGATCTAACTAGCCTTTCCGTGATCTATGTGGCGACCAGCAAGGCCAAAGGTCATTATTGAGTCATGCAAGACAGCCACCGTTACAGTCAGCACTCGGGAAAATAGACTATCTCCATCGCTTGTACATACAATTAACCCCCAAGTCATAACAATAAACGGAAAGAACGAAAGCGAACAATTGGGGAACCTATGAAATGTGTTCCAGATACCATCTCTGGGGTAATTTTCTTTAATATCATTAGCATGACAAACCACTGAGCGTTAAAATTTCCTGTTAACCACAAACAGCGAAAAATGCTGTTTTAGTTTTTGTTTTTCTTTCTCGTTCACTGTCTTTTAACATGAGCGTAATCGACGTTGAACTGATTTCTGCGTGTGGCTTGCTTCCCCTATTACCAGTGTCCCTCGCCATGAGGCAAACTTATTCCGACTTCCAAGGTACTTGTAATTTACGTTCCCAAGTCAATGACGAGAAGTCAACATTTTAGTTCACTTGAGCCATATAAGTATTGAACCCGCTGCCTCACCATCAACACACCGGAAGTATAAAAGCGAGCGCTCTTATCCATTGAAATGCTGGGGTTGATTGCCTTCGCGAGGTCTTGTAAAAGACGTGCAACTTACTTAACCATTAGCATGTGTTCCCTGCCACGATACAGAAAACATCTTACATGTATCAGATTTGTTCTGGTTATTTCCCAAAATCCTCTGAACATTCACAGCTATCGAGTTAAAACATAAACAGTTGACGGACAGCAATGTAATTATTCATCACAATCGGTGGTCAGCATGACCAAATGGATAAGAACATTCGTTCTTAAACATCCGTGTGCTGATGCCGAGGTAAGGGGTTCAACCCGTACACCGGTCAGTTGGATTAAAATGTTGACTTTTTTGTCCTTGACATGGGGAAGTAAATTACTAATCCTAAAATAATATACGCAAACCCAGGTCCAAACTTTGGAAACTCCTTAAGTTCCTTAATACAAGCAGCAAAATCAGTTCTATTCAACCTATAATAAGTTATAATTTGAGTATTTAGCTGTTTTTATTTAATATCTAATTTAGCCTTTGTCTTTTGTTTCTTATGTGTATATTCTTCATGCTTATACAAGTTTTTGTTGCCAGTGACTGATGAGAGTATGGAGCCGGTCGCTCAGAAAGTCGTGGCGTGCTGATGAGCGTAATCTAGCCTAGGAATCAACATACAGCTGAAAGATGCTGATGTTGACCGCAAAATCCTGAAACAGGATGGAAACGCGGGGAGGGGGGGAGAGGGGGCTCTGGGTAAGCATTTTGTGATGTTCATTTATATAAGATATGTTTATAATCGTATAGTTCGTGTTGTCCCGTTTATGAAGTCTTCGATCGAAACGTGCGCCTGTTTCTCTCTCTCTCTCTCTCTCTCTCTCTCTCTCTCTCTCTCTCTCTCTCTCTCTCTCTCTCTCTCTCTCTCTCTCTCTCTCTCTGTGGTTTTATTTTAAATTAATCCGTTTGGCGTCTTAGTCATATTTTGTATTGTTAACTGTTTTCGCGCACCCTAGTTTGTTGTTGCTATTGTTGTTGTTGTTGCTGCTGCTGCTATTGCTTTTCCTAGCTCGATAATTTAAAAAACCATTTCTTCCTGATCACATTTCAGGCCGTGGCTGATTACATATGGTGCTCATGTCCTTCAATCTGGGCTTCATTTCGTGCATACTTTCCCAAGCAGGCAACAATTTTCACAACTTGCTGGGTTACAACAATTCGTGACCTTTCGAACCCATTTTCCTGGTCACGTAGCCAGTATAATCCAGTCTGCCTCTCCTCCCTTAGGCAATGTTTCGTTCTCAGATCTCACATTTCGCAATCGAAATTAACTCATAGCAAACCAGTATTTCAAAAGTAAAAAGTTAAGGACTCTTTAACCGCCTTGAAATATTTTTGGGGATATATATATATATATATATATATATATATATATATATATATATATATATATATATATATATATATATATATATATATATATATATATATATATATAAGGTATAAATAGGAAAATTAAATAAATATTATTAAGCAATGGGTTTTAATAGAGAATATAGAAAAAATGTTTTGCGTATCCTTTTACAGGACTTAGCCGGTCTCTCTGGCTGTGGGGTTACAACACTTTCTCTCTGTAATCCCGTTTATCACGCAGAGTCTCGCAGCGGAGCGAGAACTGAGGTGGTTCGACCCCCGCTCGTGACTTGCGGATACTGAGCCGGCCGCTCAGAAAGCAATGGCAAACTACTGAGCGTAATCTTGCCAAGAGATCAACAGACAGCTGAAAGATGCTGCTGTTGACAGCTAAGTCCTGTAAAAGGATACGCAAAACATTTATTTATTTATTTACAGGACTTAGCTGTCAACAGCAGCATTTTCAGCTGTCTGTTGATCTCTTGGCAAGATTACGCTCAGTAGTTTGCCATTGCTTTCTGAGCGGCCGGCTCAGTATCCGCAAGTCACGAGCGGGGGTCGAACCATCTCAGTTCTCGCTCCGCTGCGAGACTCTGCGTGATAAACGGGATTACAGAGAGAAAGTGTTGTAACCCCACAGCCAGAGAGACCGGCAGAGAATATAGAGTGTAGATAATTGCAAGTTGTAAGAACAATACATAAAAAATGATAACATAAAATATTTAAAGGTTTTTCCTTGCCTGCCGGACGGAGGACATTGGGCTAAAAAGGAGGGCATGTCCTCTCTTTGCCGGATGTCTGGCAACCTTAGCCCAGATTAACCTCGATGAGGATTCGACCATATGACCACCATGTAGGAGGTAAGCGAGCTAGTCACTGCGCTATCGCGGTATCCTACATCTATAGATAGCATAAGTCCTCTCCCATATATCACACAAACATAAGTACTCTCCCATATATCACACAAACATAAGTACTCTCCCATATATCACACAAACATAAGTCCTCTCCCATATATCACACAAACATAAGTACTATCACACATATCATACAAACATAAGTACTCTCCCATATATCACACAAACATAAGTCCTCTCCCATATATCACACAAACATAAGTACTATCACACATATCATACAAACATAAGTAGTCTCCCATATATCGCACACGCATATGTACTCTCCTAAATATCACCCAAACATAAGTCCCACTCCAAAATATCACATACACACACAAAGGCCCTCTCCCGTATATCACACAAACATAAGCCCCTCCAATGCATCTCACAAACATGAGTCCCTCCCACATATCAAATTCATAGTGTACGAACTTCGAATCAATGGCAACAATCCCATAATAAATGTCCATTTTCCCAGTAAGTATTCTTTGTTACTGATAAAGCATCTGATAAGTTACCAGCGCGGCGCGAACCGCTGCTGATTTTCGCAGCTGCTGTTTTCCTCACGTGGATACACGAGATTACGAACAAAGTCGCTAGCATCTTGGCCAGGGACACCGGCTGAACGTAAAATTGCCCAGAAATGACAAACAGTCAAAAAATGCCGAGGTTGACCGCAAAGTCCTGCAAAGAATATGCAACTAACTTTTAACTTGTCTAAATCCAATTGTCGGTGGGTTTTTAATGTGGGCAACGGAAACACGTTGTCTCCAATTTCTTCGCCCTTGAGCGAGACGGCTGGAGGTTGCTATCACGTTGATGTGAAGTCCTTCACACCCCTGTGTGAGCCTCTGCAGTGGGAATACCGTTACGCATTTAAGAAACAGGTCAGAAGTGGAGGTTAAGTAACCGGATTTTGTATTTTTTTTAAACAGTGGGAGGGGGTTGTTTGACCACGTGCAAAAAGTAGCAAGGCCAGTGACGTAGACTGATGATCTGTGTTGTGTTAGTGTGTAACCATTCACCTTTGACCTGGATTCAGACTGGACTTGTCGGCACCTCGCGGCTTTGTGCCAAAAAAATGTTACGTCACCTATGGTCAGGTTGACCTTCGGCAGACCTTCAGGTCATCTTAAGTAATCACCACCACCCCTATGGCCAGGCTGGAGTAATCTTACATCCTGGAGTCCTTTCTTCTGGCGGCCAGTGCAAACGCCGAGTTGACAGCGAGGGCAGCTTTTATTGGTGAGCTTCTTCAGCTGTTTAGATAGGTGAATGAGAGCGCCGTCGGAAAGGAGGGGGTAGGGGGTGGAGGTAGGTGTGATGGATACTTGCTTTGTTGATGCACCCCATTCTCATTCATTCATTCTCTCTCTCTCTCTCTCTCTCTCTCTCTCTCTCTCTCTCTCTCTCTCTCTCTCTCTCTCTCTCTCTCTCTCTCTCTTTCACTATTTCTCACACTCGTCTCTATCTCTCACAAACGCCGTCTCTGTATCTCACAATGTTTCTCTCTCACATTCGGTCTCTCTTTCTCTCTCTCTCTCTCAAATACTATCTCATACTATGTCCCTTTCTCTCACTATGTCTCACTCTTTCTCTCTCATTCACATAATCTATTACCGCCTCAACCCCTCCGCACACCCCTCGTCTTCCCAAGTGCAGTATACATCTTAGTATTACGTTTAGCCTATTTGTATTTCAAGGGACAATTTATGTGTATTTCGAGGGACAATTTGTTTGTATTTCAAGGGACAATTTGTTTGTATTTCAAGGGACAATTTGTTTGTATTGCAAAGGACAATTTGTTTGTATTTCAAGGAGCAGTTTGTTTGTATTTCAATGGGCAGTTTATTTGTATTTCAAGGGACAGTTTGTTTGTATTTCAAGGGACAGTTTGTATTTCAAGGGACAGTTTGTTTGTATTTCAAGGGGCAGTTTGTTTGTATTTCAAGGGGCAGTTTGTTTGTATTTCAAGGGATAGTTTGTTTGTATTTCAAGGGACAGTTTGTATTTCAAGGGACAGTTTGTTTGTATTTCAAGGGATAGTTTGTTTGTATTTCAAGGGACAGTTTGTATTTCAAGGGACAGTTTGTTTGTATTTCAAGGGACAGTTTGTATTTCAAGGGGCAGTTTATTTGTATTTCAAGGGATAGTTTGTTTGTATTTCAAGGGATAGTTTATTTGTATTTCAAGGGATAGTTTATTTGTATTTCAAGGGACAGTTTGTATTTCAAGGGGCAGTTTATTTGTATTTCAAGGGACAATTTGTATTTCATAGCATAGTGGCAAGCTCGCTTGCCTGCTGGCTCGATAGTCACGTGTTCGAAACCCTACCGGCGCTGAGATTTACCCCTAAAAGACCTGCGCCCCAGCACCACACAGCTTAACAATGCTCCAGGACATACAGGTGAAGGCATCATATTGACCACATCACCCACCAAGTGCCGAGTGGACTATGAACCCATGGGACTAGCACCATATGCCGAATACACATTGAGGAGCGATAAAGAATCCATTACATGATTTACTTTCAGTTTTACTAGGAGTTTTAAGATAAAAGAATCAACTTCATTGCACTGGGTGTTATCCCATATGGATCTGTCTCTTTCCACAGCACAGCCTGCTGAAAATGACTCACGGGGCTCGAACTCTGTAGCTTCTGCAACGACCCGCGGATCTCTTCGAAAAGTAAAAATGCACCCGTCAACAGAATGATAGTCCAAAAACAAACGCATGACCTTCGGAACGCGAGGTAGGCAACTTGCTCACTTACCCAAGGAAGTTGACTGCTACTTTTAAAGCGAACAGTACATAGAAACCACACTGTAAATGATACCAGTAAGTAACCCACCTCGTTATATCATGGCTGACAATATGCCAAGGCTTATCACACAAACATAAGTGCCATCCCCTCGCATATATCACACCAATATAAGTTTCTCTCCCGTATATCACGCAAGCACAAATCCCCTCCCGTATATCACGCAAGCACAAATCCCCTCCCGTATATCAAAACACAACAGCCGTCCCATATATCACACAAGCACAGGCCCCCTTTCCGTATATAACACAAGAATTTAAAAATAAAAAAAGTTAGTTGCATGCTCTTTACAGGACGTAGCAGTCAACCCCAGCATGTTTGTATGGTCGTGATTCCTGCAAGTTTACGTTCAGTAGTTTGCCATTGCTTTCTGAATGACCGGCACCCATACCATTTTATAAAAAACCAACACAGCTGTGCTTCGAACTCGGTTATTCGGGATTACGAACTGCGTCCGTAAAGCCTTCGCCACGGTGCCCGAACACAAGCATAAGTCCCCACTTAAGTACCACACAGCCTTAACGGCAATATCGGCTGCTGTTGGATTCTCGAATCCCCATCGAGGGAATATTTTAACTACTCAAGTGCCATTGTTGTCATTGCGAAATGTTGTCTCGATTAATATATCAATACAGTAGTTTTCCCTTAGCAACCTCGTTTAAGGTGAGATATAAAAACCATTAAACGTAAACTTGCCAAGAAATCACAGTAAAAAAATGCTGGGGTTAGCTGCGACGTCATGTAAAAGATATGCAACAAACTTTTAGGAAACATATTAATGTAGCCAGATCACGGATTAACAAAAGACATACGAACTGGCTGGGACTAGGCTTACGTTGGTCATGTTTCTTTCACCAGACCCCGACGTAATTGGTCAGGGGCAATGTTTAACTACATACTGCGTCTAAAACAACCCTTGACCGCCGCCTCAACCCCCAAAACACAAAGAACCCCTCTCAAAATCAGAGATCGTCTTGTAAAGTACAAATAAAAAATAAGTTAGTTGCATATCCTTTACAGGACATAGCAGTCAACTCCAACATTTTTTTCTTGACTGTTTGTGATTCCTGGGCAAGTTTACGTCTCTCCTTGATTTCTGAACGACCGACACTCATACCATTGTCTGGAAACAAACACAAGACGGCCTGCTTCCAAATCGCTTGAAGCTCTGTTTCAAACATGGTATGCGAGATTACGAAATGCCCTTGTAACCCCTGCGCCACACAGCCAACAAATAACGGTAAGTCTCGTGGAAATGCTGACGAGGTAACAGAGTTTCTCAAACTCTGCAGATTTATTTCACCCGCTACCTATTTTGATCGGAAACCGCGTTAGTGCATTGGCTAATCTACTAGCCTATCGCCCCGGTGTTCAAGGGTTCGAATTCTCATCGAAACAGGTTTTTTATTTTTATTTTGTTTTGTTTACTTTATTTTACTGCATCTCGTCAGGCACATACTGCAGAATTCACAAAAACGTGTGAATTCTGCAGTATGTACCTGACGAGATGCAGCGATATATGCCAGGCAATAAATCGTGCAATCTACTGTTTGTGTCTTCGTTATTCAAATTCACTACAGTAAAACATTGTTTTGTATTTTATTTTATTTTAAACTTAACCTCGCCGACCCCACATCTACCAGGCCTACAATGGATAGATTGAAATGTCTTGGGAAGTAAATACGACCGGTGTGGTGTTAACCACATCACCCATTCTGTGCGATTCATGCACGTAAATACACTCAATACAAATAAACACTCTTTATAAGACAAACAAACATGAGGTCAATGAGTTATTGTGGGCATGAACAAAGGCATGCAAGTCTACAAAAGATAATTATAGAGGCATGCGTATCAGGGTGCAGAGAAGAGGAAGATCGCGACGTAAATGAATTAATATGCGATACTTTATTTAAGAGTAACAGAAGGTCGTTTACTTACTTTGACCTATTTTGATTATACGACATGTTTTGTTGTTATGACACCCCCGGCCCCCTTTTTTTTTCTCTGTTGTAACAGCAATAGGTACCGAGGTTGTAGACACTAATTGTATAAACAAAAACACTTGTAATGTGTCTGTAACTCTTAATTATGTTATCAGGCACCCGCCTGCTGTTCATAGGGGTTATTCCCCCTTGGGTATCTAGTGAACGTCTAAACGGCGCAGTAAATCACAAACAGCTCCATAGGAAATGTGGTTGATTGCAATGTCCTGCGAAAAAAAAAACACACACGCACACAACAACAACAACAACAAGGCAAGATAATTTTAAAATCTCCTGCGAAACCACATGGGATTACAAGAGTCCATGGGAAATAAGTCAAATCAGCTGCAGAATCTCTGCATTTGCATCCACCCATTGGCTTGTCCTATGCAGAACTTTCGCAATGCCTCTGTGTCAAACGCGTATATTATAAAATTACCTAGAAAGAAAAACAGTAAGGAAGGCAACCGGCCACCCCACCTCACCACGGGATACAAGGACAATTATTAGAAAACATCATAGCCACGTACCGCCAGAACCAACGTGCAAAAGAACACAAGAAGGTATATCAGATATGTTCACAATCAATACAGGAGTGAGACAGGGATGTGTGCTCTTTCCACCTCCGCTATTTAACAGATTTAGTCAGAGGTACGGAAGTCCATTAGTGTAATGATGTACCTATTACACATGTTCAGGATTTGGTTTTTAATGGCCTGGGCTCCTGTTCTCAATCCGCCAAAATGGAAAATGTTCAGGAAAGTAAATATGGTGAGCACATTACCCATCGATTGCCAACTGGCCTATACACATATGGCACTAACACCAAATGCTATTTGTTTCAAGTCGTAACAAAGAATTCTAAATTTTTTGCTTAGTAAACAAAATCATAAAGTTATAGTGCATCTCTTGGCACAGAATGGATTCATTGAACGGCATCTGTGAACTCCAAGCAAACCCATAGGCCATAGGTGCTCGAATACCACGAGCAGATAATGAAAGAAAAGGCTTTACTATTTATCAAATAGTAATTCTCCTTCTGCCGGCTTCCTGGCCTAGAGGTTAGTGACTTTTCTCCGCAATCTCGTAGGTAACGTGATGACGGTGAGAATCAGCAGTGGTTCGAATCGCATCGGTAACTTACGGGGTATGTGAGCCGGCCGCTCAAAAAGCAATGGCAAACTACTGAGCGTAATCTTGCCAAGAAATCAACATACAGCTGAAAGATGCTGGTGTTGACAGCGATGTCCTGTAAAGGATATGCAAAAAAAAAAAATTGTCTTTCTAATATACAGATTGATGGCTACCTCCCTAGTGCGCTTTCAATCCGCTGTGCAACACACTCCCAATTAAAGCAGACTTTGACTAGTTACTGTATCAGTTGCACTACCCTATTCAAGAATCCGCCACCAGCATAAGCCTAGCGAATTGGCAAAGGTGTTGATGTCTCTCCACAGATCCATCTTCTTGGTGTTCTGGGTCATTTCTACTGATGGCATTTCTCCATGCCACCGCCTTGTGCGATCATGATCGTTTCTGGTTAGTTTCTACTGATGACACTTCTCCATGGTGTTCTGGGTCATTTCTACCGATGACACTTCTCCATGGTGTTCTGGGTCATTTCTACTGATGACACTTCTCCATGATGTTCTGGGTCGTTTCTACTGATGATACTTCTCCATGGTGTTCTGCGTCGTTTCTACTGATGACATTTCTCCATGGTGTTCTGGGTCGTTTCTACTGATGATACTTCTCCATGGTGTTCTGCGTCGTTTCTACTGATGACACTTCTCCAGGGTGTTCTGCGTCGTTTCTACTGATGACATTTCTCCAGGGTGTTCTGGGTCGTTTCTACTGACACTTGAGTATATTTCAGAAACGCTGTGAAATACTTGTGATAGGGACAGTGTCCCATTGTATATATATATTATATCTTATTAAGTTGAATATGATGAGTAGTTGTGTAGTATGTGAACGAAAGGTTATATTATTTTAAATACTTATCAACATTGAAACGAACAGTGCTACGAGGAATTCAAGACTTACTTTACTTGATCTGTTTGAGTATCCGTAGTACCTGCGCTTATGAACACTGTTGATATATGCTTAGCAGAGTGTTCAGACTTTTTAAACTGTGCGAAAGGGACATTAACATTAGTAATATCTGAATTCTACAGAACACTTTAATCCGTACTTCAAAAGAACTTTATATCCAACATCTGCAACTGTGAACTGTTTAATCCGTTCGTCGACATAACAACCCGACGAAAGAACATTGTGTTAGTTACATCGTAACACGCCAGCTGTGTACTTCCGGTGTTTTTGGAAATAATTTAGAAATTAGCAGACTATGTAAGAATTCTCACAAAGAATTGACGCTTCACACAAACTTTGTGAATTTGAAATTTACATATAAAAATTGTATGAAAGGATTTTTGATAGTTGTAATCTGAGAATCATAATTTGATTAACTTGTTCTCAATAGTACCATTCGGTTCACTATTCATAAGAAGCATCAAACTGTGACGCTTAGAACGTGAATCACGAATATAATTTATTTTCTTTGAAAGATTGTTGAAATTATCGCCCTTAGAATTTTGTCTTGTTTCACCAGCACATCCAAGGGAAACAATGTGAATTATTGGTAATGTGTAACAGGTATAGAAAACCTTCCTCATGTTGCCAGAATGACGACACATCAGGATGACATCAACTATGCGTGGAATATAATTACTTAAGTTGTAGACTGACATTAGACTATCTGACCAGATTGGGTTGGGGTCGAATGTTGGAGCCATCTTATGAGGAAGATTGACTCGCGGCCTGACATGTATCTTGTCCTAATTTTTTTTTCATTTGCCGTGAGGTGGTTGCGTGGCTTGAAAGATAACATAAATCGCTGATAGCTACCGGACTGGCTGTGTCTATTTACAACCTATGTAAAAATCCAACTAGTGGATTGTACCTGAATAGTGTGGCTTAATAGCATCATTGATGAGCGTGTGTGTATATATCATATTATTACCCATAATATGTCAATATAAACCAAAGTGTCACGTCAGAGGACAAACAATGGGTCGATTCTGACAGGTTTAATAAATAAACCCAAATGTATATAGCCAACATGAAAGGATACTCCTTTCATTAAAGAGGAGGGTGGGAGAATGTCATAATCTCCCAAGCAGATATGCCGCGTCTTAATCATCGACGCCTGGCAATTACGGCTGTGTACGCCTGCCTGCAGGTACGCCTGTGAGCGACACTAACCACGCAGCGACGGGAGGGTCAGTTGCGACACAAGCAGGAGACAACCTGCTCAAGGAGAACTCACGGCGGTTTGAAGGCAGACGGCATCGGACGGTAGTACTGGACAGACGTGGATGGAAGGTGTGATCGTATTACTTGTGTGAGTGGACGCTATAGAAAGAACGCCTGTTTGGGTATAGTAGACTGTGCGCCTGAGTCGTAGATTGTGAGTGAAGTATTATTGCATTGAATGTATATATTGATTGTATTTATTGTATAATGGCATCGATATTGTGATTGCGCGATGCCTGTAACATTGGTGGCGAATGAGAAGTGCGAATAAAGTGTGTATCATTGTATTCGCCATGTGTCACGTATAGTCATTCTGTGACAGTGTTTGTATCACATCTGTTAGTTGTTACGAGCCTGTGTGATTAAGTTGCAAGATCCTGACAACACTTCTCCATGGTGTTCTAGGTAGTTTCTACTGATGACACTTCTCCATGGTGTTCTAGGTCGTTTCTACTGATGACACTTCTCCATGGTGTTCTAGGTAGTTTCTACTGATGACACTTCTTAATAGTGTTCTGGGTCGTTTCTACTGACACTTCTCCATGGTATTCTGCGTCGTTTCTACTGATGACACTTCTCCATGGTATTCTGGGTCGTTTCTACTGACACTTCTCCATGGTATTCTGGGTCGTTTCTACTGACACTTCTCCATGGTGTTCTGAGTCGTTTCTACTGATGACACTTCTCCATGGTATTCTAGGTCGTTTCTACTGATGTCACTTCTCCATGGTGTTCTGGGTCGTTTCTACTGACACCTCTCCATGGTGTTCTGGGTAGTTTCTACTGACACTTCTCCATGGTGTTCTGGGTCGTTTCTACTGATGACACTTCTCCATAGTGTTCTGGGTTGTTTCTATTGATGACACTTCTCCATGGTGTTCTAGGTCGTTTCTACTGATGACATTTCTCCATGGTGTTCTGGGTCGTTTCTACTGACACTTCTCCATGGTGTTCTGTGTCGTTTCTACTGATGACACTTCTTCATGGTGTTCTGGGTCGTTTCTACTGACACTTCTCCGTGGTGTTCTGGGTCGTTTCTACTGACTCTTCTCCATGGTGTTCTGGGTCGTTTCTACTTATGACACTTCTCCATGGTGTTCTGGGTCGTTTCTACTGATGACACTTCTCCATGGTGTTCTAGGTCGTTTCTACTGATGTCACTTCTCCAGGGTGTTCTGGGTCGTTTCTACTGATGACATTTCTCCATGGTGTTCTGGGTCGTTTCTACTGACACTTCTCCATGGTGTTCTGGGTCGTTTCTACTGATGACACTTCTCCATGGTGTTCTGGGTCGTTTCTACTGACACTTCTCCATGGTGTTCTGGGTCGTTTCTACTGATGACACTTCTCCATGGTGTTCTGGGTCGTTTCTACTGATAACATCTCTTAGACCATCAGGCACCATTTCTCTCGGCATAGGGAGTCTCCGTGGCGAAATGGTTATAAGGTAGTGGGTTCGATTCCGGGTGACGTCGTTCGGTTTATGATTGTACTTTTCTCAGAGACTCCCGTAGGTCCGTTGCTGGAGCTACGGAGTTCGTGCTTTGTGCGACGCTTTTGGCAAGACGCCCTGTAGAAAGAGTCTGGGCCCATTGGAGGATAAAAAAACCTGGCGCACTGAAGTGAATTCTCTTGCCTTTTAAACCTTTCTGTTCCCTCTCGGCCTGCCTGATTTTTCTAGAAGTCATGATTTTCTCTACTGCCTCTCTTCTCATTATCACATGACCAAATAACATTGTTAGTCTCTTTCTTATAGTTAAATACGAGTGGGCTTCAAATTAAAACCTTAAAAGTGAGATAGATATTACAATAACCACGATCTTGTAACCTGTCAATATTTCTGTTGTTAAAGATGTCAAGAGGGTTAAGCACGTGGCATCACGATCACATAATAAAGACAGTTTAAAGATGGCCGCCCCATTTTTGACGTGCACCAAAGAGGAGCAGCATTCTGTTTTCCATTTGTTTATCAGTGAAGGGGTGAAACCTGTAGAAATTCATCGGCGAATGAAGGTCCAGTATGACGATGCATGCCTGTCAGTCCAGCAAGTGTATGAGTGGAGCAGGGGAGCTGCGTGGCCTCGAGGTATGGTGTCCCCCTGGAGTGCTGGAGGTCCCGGGTTCAAGCCCCGGGATTTGTGTCACGTGTATTTCTAGTAATACAATTTTCCCTGGTTTCTGGGTAGTGAGATCAGACGCCCTTGTGTATTGTTGCGCACGTAAAAAATCCCTTGGCAGTTGGAAATCGAAAAAGAGTAGCCTAACGGCGCTGCTCGGGCAAAATTTCGAGTTAAAAATATACCGAAAGTATTTCAGGTTCCTCTCCGGTGCTACGGAGTTCGTGCACTGAGCTGAGGTTCTCCAGACTCAGGTTTGAGTTAGGAGAACGGAGCACGTATGGGTTACACCCGTGTGCCGTGATGTTGATCCATCGACTAAACTAAACTATGAGTGGAGCAGGAAGTTTCAAAACAGCGTAATTTCTGTGAGAGACTTAACAATATCTAAAGACAGGAAGATAAGAACAATATCCAAAGACAGTAAAGCAAGAACAATATCCAAAGACATGAAGATAAGAACAATATCCAAAGACAGGAAGGTAAGAACAATTTCCAAAGACAGGAAGGTAAGAACAATATCCAAAGACAGGAAGATAAAAACAATATCCAAAGACAGGAAGGTAAGAACAATATCCAAAGACAGGAAGGTAAGAACAATATCCAAAGACAGGAAGATAAGAACA
Organism: Cepaea hortensis; assembly: GCA_963921405.1. Classification (NCBI taxonomy): domain Eukaryota; kingdom Metazoa; phylum Mollusca; class Gastropoda; order Stylommatophora; family Helicidae; genus Cepaea; species Cepaea hortensis. Next base: position 54,733,915 of record OY992881.1, read on the forward strand.
ATATCCAAAGACAGGAAGATAAGAACAATATCCAAAGACAGGAAGATAAGAACAATATCCAAAGACAGGAAGATAAGAACAATATCCAAAGACAGGAAGGTAAGAACAATATCCAAAGACATTAAGGTAAAAAGAATATCCAAAGACAGGAAGATAAAAACACCATCCAAAGACAGGAAGATAAAAACAATATCCAAAGACAGGAAGATAAGAACAATATCTAAAGACAGGAAGATAAAAACAATATCCAAAGACAGGAAGATAAAAACAATATCCAAAGACAGGAAGATAAGAACAATATCTAAAGACAGGAAGATAAAAACAATATCCAAAGACAGGAAGATAAGAACAATATCCAAAGACAGGAAGATAAGAACAATATCCAAAGACAGGAAGATAAGAACAATATCCAAAGACAGGAAGGTAAGAACAATATCCAAAGACATTAAGGTAAAAAGAATATCCAAAGACAGGAAGATAAAAACAACATCCAAAGACAGGAAGATAAAAACAATATCCAAAGACAGGAAGATAAAAACAATATTCAAAGACAGGAAGATAAGAACAGTATCCAAAGACAGGAAGATAAAAACAATATTCAAAGACAGGAAGATAAGAACAGTATCCAAAGACAGGAAGATAAAAACAATATTCATAGACAGGAAGATAAGAACAATATCTAAAGACAGGAAGATAAAAACAATATTCAAAGACAGGAAGATAAGAACAGTATCCAAAGACAGGAAGATAAAAACAATATTCAAAGACAGGAAGATAAGAACAATATCTAAAGACAGGAAGATAAAAACAATATTCAAAGACAGGAAGATAAGAACAGTATCCAAAGACAGGAAGATAAAAACAATATTCAAAGACAGGAAGATAAGAACAGTATCCAAAGACAGGAAGATAAAAACAATATTTAAAGACAGGAAGATAAGAACAATATCTAAAGACAGGAAGATAAAAACAATATTCAAAGACAGGAAGATAAGAACAGTATCCAAAGACAGGAAGATAAAAACAATATTCAAAGACAGGAAGATAAGAACAGTATCCAAAGACAGGAAGATAAGAACAATATCCAAAGACAGGAAGACAAAAACAATATCCATACAACAGAACTCCACATGATTGTAAGCCACGTTTTATTTTCAAAATGTGCATAATATTTTTTGTTTTGGGTTGTTGTTGTTGTTGCCATTTTCTAACTGAAAAAAACATGTAAAAACATTTGCGCTTTAAGATAATTTAAATAGTGAATACAGAACAGTACAAGAAACGTGACATGTTTCTAGACATCCAGTACAAAACAAATTTCAAGACACTAATTATAACACTGCTGTTAACAGTAACATCAAATGACCCATAACATTACTGACAGTAACATCACTGGAAATATAACATTACTAGTAATATAACATTACTAGTAATAGTAACATCAATGGATCAATAACACTTTGTTAACAGTAACAAACATAGAGCTATAACATTGCTGTAAACAGTAACACCTATGGGACCATAATATTACGTCTAAAAGTAATATCAACTGAACTATGTTATTTAGAAAGGCTGTTACCAGAACAACTACAACACATGCATGCATGTATGCTGTAATAAAAATATTCATAGACACTTCAAACATTCACATAATAAATTGTTCACAGCTCCAAATGGCATTTCAATGATTTGGTTTATATAGTATACATTGTAACATGATTACATATAGTTTTGACATAATTAATGGTATATTTATCATGTGATAACAAATTATATATATATATATATATATATATATATATATATATATATATATATATATATATATATATATAGCGACAAACTGACCACATCAGATTTGGCCTCTTAAAGCGGGACGGCACTGATCACTACCCAGGAACAGAAACAAACAAAGGATATGCAAGTCCTTTGGGTTGTGCCGGCCAGACTGGATCGTGAAAACAAAAGTGGGAAGTTTTCCCTGTGTTGATCCATGGGCAGCCTATGTCTGTGCAAAACCAAATGGCTGACTAGTGTCAGAGCACTCGTGGGTGTATGCTAGTGTCACGATTCTTGGATTTATGTTGGTGTTACAATGTTGGCATTTGTCTCTTACGTTAAGGTCTTTTACTGTTGTCAGCACAAAGTTCTTTTTGTGAAAGTGTAACATCAATGCCAAGGCGTCTCGCTTTTGTTGTCACATTCTATTCAGCTTAGGTGTAAGCATCATTTGTAGTACTTGGTGTACCCTAAAGACTTGACCTAGAGTGCAGAGGTCTGGTTATGTGCTAGGGACTACCCATTGTTGATATTTGATGTCTGTGGTGTTTGGTTTTACGATCCAATGTTTGTTTGAACATCAGCTGTCACTGAAGCTGTTGAAAGTGACCAATAAAGTGCTTTTTGTGTTGTTATTGATTTTTATGTTTATAGTCAGTAAGTTTAGTTTGTACATTCACTGTTACTGCCTGATAGTTCAATGCACTGTCTGGGTTTGAACAAGATAGTTCCTGCTGAACATCAATAATAGTTTAAATCGCTGTCTCTAAAATGCTGGAAATAATCTTTTTCCTTATTCCTATCCCTTTTCTCTCATTTTTACTCTCTTCTTGGCCCGGACGCAATCAGAGTTGTGCTCGACCTCCCCTCACCGTAGAAAGTTCTTTTAGTCCCCTCAGATTTATATATATACATAAAACAAAACTACTAACATATTTAATCAGATGCTAATGCCTGAGATGGCAAACCAAGTCTGCCCATGTATTGGCATGGCACATGATGTTGATTTATGATATTTTTAAAAATTGCTAACTGAGTATTCCCCATATCAGAGAAAGCAGTGATAGTAACAGTGAAGTTTAATTATCACATTTCAAGGAAATGTATAAAATTGTGCAATCATATAACAATATCTAACATGCAAAATCTATAACCTGAGTCAAGGCAATTCTTCTTTGCTGCATAGTGCTGGAAAAAACTAAACTGGTACTTAACAATAAAAGTATGGCATCAACATCTCAAGAAATGACAGTCTGAAACAATTTCAGTCTTCAACACATAAGAATTTAGCATGATCTAAATGTAAGTAACATATGATTGTATTATCTTGCATATCACATCATCATTGCGACTTGGTAACATATTGTTTAAGAAGTACCTATTATGCTAACAGATCAGTACTAGAAAGATTTTGCTCGAGAATATTATCACATATCTGACATCATTGTGATATTAAAAAATATATAAACAAGAAAAGAAAACTGCATAGGTGGCAATAGGCAATGTACAAAGATATGAAAACATGTGCTACCTTACGTAAATAACATTAATATGGACAGACGGTGGCATGGAGGAATATCATCACCACAGTTAATCCAGAACACCTAAAACCTAAATCCGAGATCTGTGGAAAGACATGAACGCCTACGCCAGCTGGCAGGGCCTTAATGATGATAGTAAATAGATAGAAGATGTTACCTTTAAGTAGTTTATAAAAAAAATGTATAACATATACAGAAGAGCGGACTCATGGGTTGTTTATGACACATATACATATATATATATATATATATATATATATATATATATACATACATATATATATACATATATATATATATATATATATATATATATATATATATATATATATATATATATATACACACACACACACACACATATAGTAAAAAGGCAGACCTGTCAACTTGTAGATTACTTACAACACAAACATAAATATTCAGAAGGTAGAAATCCTGAGTTTATAAAAAAGTACACAAAATGTAAATATACAAAAGGGAGAAAGAACTCCTGGGTCACTTATAAAAAGTATATAAAATATGCATAATAGGGAAGCTCGTAGGCTGTTCATAAGGTACCTAAAGTAAACAGAAGACATAACTAATACATAGCTTAGAACAAACACACAAAATATTCATAGTGAGAAGCAATTTGATTATAACAGATACATAAAATATACATAATAGGGAAGTTCTTAAGCTGTTTATAAAAAATACATGAAATATAAACACCATGGAAACTTAAAGGTTGTTTATAACACCCACATAAAATATACGTAACATGGAAACACAGGCATTTATAACAACGGATACTTAAAATATAACAATGGGGAACACATAGGTAACATAAGACATATAAAATATACAGAAATATGAACCAAAATCAGCTTATAATACAGCTTTAATACACAATGTTATACAAATGTTTGCAGAATGCACAGCAGCTTGAACTAACAGGTGACCCAAAACAAGCTTTCTATTCACTATGGCAACTCTCCACTACAGGCGACACCCTTTATGCAATTAGAAAATAAAGTCATTGATAACAATGGTTTCCCATTGTGAATTTGAGTAATGAAGACACAAACAATATATTGCACAATTATATGCTTGGCATATTTCGCTGTATTGGATCAGGTACTTAGGAAGTATAATATCAAATGGGAAAATCAGAAGATGAGATTGAAAATAGATGCAATAAGGTTAACCAACTCATTTGACAAATGGTACCAATATTAAAGAACAAATGTATCAATAGTTACTAAGAAAGCACTCCACAACACAATCTTTCTACCAATTCTATGCTACCAATGCCAAACCTGGACGATATAAAAGCGAAAAGAAATTCACAACAACAGAAATGATATTCCTGAGATGAATACTCAATGTATCAAGAAAAGAAAAATCAGAAATGAAGACATCAGGACTAAAGAGGGGGTTATAGCAGCGCTACATTTTATTAGAAGGCAGCAAGTCAGATGTTTGGCCATATAACTAGGTAACCGACTAACAGTAAGCCACAACAAGCGATGATGTACACACCAAATGGAAGCAGAAGGAGAGGCCGCCCAAGTAAACGATGGACAGAAGGAATAGCAAAGTCAACGGGAATCTCGATACTTGAAGCTCATAAACGGGAAATCTCCAGCTGTTTATACTTCACCTCGACACCGCAAGGTACAAGAGGAACAAGAAGAGAAGAGATGAGAATGAAGATCAAATGCATGCTACAGAAACATTTCAACATATATTAAAGTGAATTGTAACCCTAATCAGATCCAGTGAAATATGCCTTGCAATAAATTGTGCAATTTATTGTTTGTGCCTTCATTATTTAGAATAAAGGAGCACCATATCTTGCTCAAATCCAATCTAATTTTTTGAAATGTTGAAATTTCTATTCAAAAATATTTTGACTATTATGTTAACCAGTTAAAAGTTCACTGGAAGCATTGAAATATTGCACTCAACTGTTGAACAGGCTAGGAAAATATTCAACAGATTCTAAATCATATAAATATTGAAGGAGACAGTCAAAACACAGAAAGCAGTAATTGTAAGAAGGAAAAATAGTGATTATGAAATATTCTAAAATAGTGATAAAAGTATTTTCAAAATGTACATTTTTTTTACTATGATGTATAAGGGGGCTTCAAATGAAAACCTTACATTTGTTTGAGGTGAATATATTCTTAAAAAGTAAAGAACAAATGTATCATTTTCGATGTAGTCACTACTGCTTTCAAGTCCTCCAGCACCAATAAAGTGCTTGGATCCCTGTAAAAAAAAAATTCTCTTGGTCACTACTCACTGCCCCTGGCCTGGTCATGAACAGTCTATCACAGAAGTCAAAACGTTGTGAAACATCCTACTCCACTCTACACTTGCTGGGCTGACAAGCATACATCGTCATACTGTACTTTCATTTGCCGATGAATTTCTATAGGTTTCACCCCTTCACAGATAAAAAAAAAAGGATAACTAAATGATGTTCCTCTTTGGTGCATGTCAAAAGTTGGGTGGCCATATTTAAACTGTCCTTATGACGTCACCGTGTCCATCTGCACTATATTGTCATGTGCTTGACACTCTTGACATCCTTAACAACAATACTGACAGATTAACAAGACAATGGCATGGTTATAGTAATCTCTATCACACTTTTAAGGTTTCCATTTGAATCCCCCCCCCCCCCCCCAACTGAAGTGGAAATCAAAACAGGGAAAGAAACTAACCTATGTTCCTGGATTATTTCAACTCATAATTGAATAAATCTGTCTATTTTATTTTTGTTTTCGTTATATTTGTGATATTCCTGATGGTTTTGAACAGCATTCTTTAAAATACTTGAATTTGATTGAAAGGCAACAATCTGGAACCAGATAAGCATGCATGCGTGAATACACACAGGAAAAAAAACAAAAAAGAAAAAAAACATCCTTTAAGAGTTAAGCATTTGACACTAGCAATTTGAAAAAAGAACTGTTGCATGTTACATAGAACAAAGTGTAACATAGGGGTATACACTCTGGACAACTACTAAACAAGCAAGCTAATTCTGTGAAGCCACAGAAATGTAGCTTTATGAATCAGATCACACCAGATTAATGGTTGTGTGGTGCAGTAGAGGAATATTGGAGCATCACAAACAATTATGGCAGACCTTCATGGAAGAATCAGGCACTTTATCACAAATAAGCTAATATTTTAGCAATGGACACGGATCTGGATATTTATTACAGCTATCCTTCGATGTGAAGATGGCAACTTATCTATTCTAAGTAAAGCTATCATTAAAATTAAGTAAGGACACTGCTGGCATCAAAGTGAACATTCATAAACATGTACATTAATAATTATTTACATTTAGTTAAATGACTTGCTGGCATCAATCCATTCATAAACATTTATGTTTACTTTGACAGTGATATTAACCTGCGCATTCATAAACATTTACATTTACTTAGATAGTGATATTAACTTGCGCATTCATAAACATTTATATTTACTTAGTGATATTAACTTGCGCATTCATAAACATTTATATTTAGTTAGTGACATTAACCTGCACATTCATAAACAGTTACATTTACTTAGACTTAGTGACCCTAACCTGCACATTCATAAACATTTACATTTACTTAGACTTAGTGACATTAACCTGCACATTCATAAACATTTACATTTACTTAGACTTAGTGACATTAACTTGCACATTCATAAACATTTACATTTACTTAGACTTAGTGACCCTAATCTGCACATTCATAAACATTTACATTTACTTAGACTTAGTGACATTAACCTGCACATTCATAAACATTTACATTTACTTAGACTTAGTGACATTAACTTGCACATTCATAAACATTTACTTAGACTTAGTGACATTAACCTGCACATTCGTAAACATTTACATTTACTTAGACTTAGTGACATTAACCTGCGCATTCCTAAACATTTACATTTACTTAGTGACATTAACCTGCACATTCATATACATTTACATTTACTTAGACTTAGTGACATTAACCTGTACATTCATAAACATTTACATTTACTTAGACTTAGTGACATTAACTTGCACATTCATAAACATTTACACGTAGTTAGTGACATTAACCTGCACATTCATAAACATTTGCATTTACTTAGTGACATTAACCTGCACATTCATAAACATTTATATTTACTTTGACAGTGATATTAACCTGCGCATTCATAAACATTTATATTTACTTAGTGATATTAACTTGCGCATTCATAAACATTTATATTTAGTTAGTGACATTAACCTGCACATTCATAAACAGTTACATTTACTTAGACTTAGTGACCCTAACCTGCACATTCATAAACATTTACATTTACTTAAGACTTAGTGACATTAACCTGCACATTCATAAACATTTACATTTACTTAGACTTAGTGACATTAACTTGCACATTCATAAACATTTACATTTACTTAGACTTAGTGACCCTAATCTGCACATTCATAAACATTTACATTTACTTAGACTTAGTGACATTAACCTGCACATTCATAAACATTTACATTTACTTAGACTTAGTGACATTAACTTGCACATTCATAAACATTTACTTAGACTTAGTGACATTAACCTGCACATTCGTAAACATTTACATTTACTTAGACTTAGTGACATTAACCTGCGCATTCCTAAACATTTACATTTACTTAGTGACATTAACCTGCACATTCATAAACATTTACATTTACTTAGACTTAGTGACATTAACCTGTACATTCATAAACATTTACATTTACTTAGACTTAGTGACATTAACTTGCACATTCATAAACATTTACACGTAGTTAGTGACATTAACCTGCACATTCATAAACATTTGCATTTACTTAGTGACATTAACCTGCACATTCATAAACATTTATATTTACTTTGACAGTGATATTAACCTGCGCATTCATAAACATTTATATTTACTTAGTGATATTAACTTGCGCATTCATAAACATTTATATTTAGTTAGTGACATTAACCTGCACATTCATAAACAGTTACATTTACTTAGACTTAGTGACCCTAACCTGCACATTCATAAACATTTACATTTACTTAAGACTTAGTGACATTAACCTGCACATTCATAAACATTTACATTTACTTAGACTTAGTGACATTAACTTGCACATTCATAAACATTTACATTTACTTAGACTTAGTGACCCTAATCTGCACATTCATAAACATTTACATTTACTTAGACTTAGTGACATTAACCTGCACATTCATAAACATTTACATTTACTTAGACTTAGTGACATTAACTTGCACATTCATAAACATTTACATTTACTTAGACTTAGTGACATTAACCTGCACATTCGTAAACATTTACATTTACTTAGACTTAGTGACATTAACCTGCGCATTCCTAAACATTTACATTTACTTAGTGACATTAACCTGCACATTCATAAACATTTACATTTACTTAGACTTAGTGACATTAACCTGTACATTCATAAACATTTACATTTACTTAGACTTAGTGACATTAACTTGCACATTCATAAACATTTACACGTAGTTAGTGACATTAACCTGCACATTCATAAACATTTGCATTTACTTAGTGACATTAACCTGCACATTCATAAACATTTATATTTACTTTGACAGTGATATTAACCTGCGCATTCATAAACATTTATATTTACTTAGTGATATTAACTTGCGCATTCATAAACATTTATATTTAGTTAGTGACATTAACCTGCACATTCATAAACAGTTACATTTACTTAGACTTAGTGACCCTAACCTGCACATTCATAAACATTTACATTTACTTAAGACTTAGTGACATTAACCTGCACATTCATAAACATTTACATTTACTTAGACTTAGTGACATTAACTTGCACATTCATAAACATTTACATTTACTTAGACTTAGTGACCCTAATCTGCACATTCATAAACATTTACATTTACTTAGACTTAGTGACATTAACCTGCACATTCATAAACATTTACATTTACTTAGACTTAGTGACATTAACTTGCACATTCATAAACATTTACATTTACTTAGACTTAGTGACATTAACCTGCACATTCGTAAACATTTACATTTACTTAGACTTAGTGACATTAACCTGCACATTCCTAAACATTTACATTTACTTAGTGACATTAACCTGCACATTCATAAACATTTACATTTACTTAGACTTAGTGACATTAACCTGTACATTCATAAACATTTACATTTACTTAGACTTAGTGACATTAACTTGCACATTCATAAACATTTACACGTAGTTAGTGACATTAACCTGCACATTCATAAACATTTGCATTTAATTAGACAGTGACATTAACCTGCACATTCATAAACATTCACAATTAGTTAGACAGTGACATTAACCTGCACATTCATAAACATTTACATTTACTTAGTGACATTAACCTGCACATTCATAAAGATTTATATTTTGTTAAATCACTCGCTGACATCAACCTGAACAATTCCAAATTCATTTACATTTAGTTAAATCACTTGCTAACAAATAACATCAACTTGAGCAATCAATCATATTTACATTTTGTTAAGTCAGCAATTGCTGACATCAAACTGAACATTCATAAACATTTACACTTAGTTAAATCACTTCCTTACATCAACATAAACATTAATAAATATTAATATTTAGTTAATTCACTTTCTTACATCAACTTGAACATTCATAAATATTTACATTTAGTTAAATCAGAAATTGCTGAAATTAACCTCAACAGTCATACACATTTACATTTCGTTAAATCACTTCCTTACAGCAGCCTGAATATTCATAAATATTTACATTTTGTTAAATCACTTCCTTACATCAACCATAACATTCATAATTCATAAATATTTACATTTAGTTAAATCACTTCCTTACAGCAGCCTGAATATTCATAAATATTTACATTTTGTTAAATCACTTCCTTCATCAACCTTAACATTCATAATTCATAAATATTTACATTTAGTTAAATCACTTCCTTACATCAGCCTGAAACTCATAAATATTTACATTTTAGTTAAATCACTGACTGACATTAAGCTGGACATTCATAAACATTTATAATTATATTCAGTTAAATCACACGCTGACACCAACCTGAACATTTACATTTAGTTAAAACAGCAATTACAGACAACCCGAACATTCATAATCATTTATATTTAGAATTAGTTAGTTAAATCACTCGCTGACATTAACCTGAACATTCAAAAACATTTACTTAACTTACACTTAATTTAGTTAAATCACTCGCTGACTATCAACCTGAACATTCAAAAACATACACTTACTTAGAGGTAAATCACTCGCTGACAATCAACCTGAACATTCATTAATAATAATTAATTGTAATTTATTTACACTTAAATTTAAATCAGTTGCAATGTTATGTAAAATCCCTCCCACACACACAAATGATTATGATAGAACTAATAAAGAAACACCAAGTATACAGAGACAGCATGCACGAATATTGTTATGTACACATTCTCTTACTACCTATGCCTGCACAAAGATAAACATCTTTTTCATCTCTACCTCTTCCCCGTGTCTTGATATTCCAAGTTAGTTAAGGTAAGGGTCCACACACAACACGAAAGCCAAGCCCTTTGTAAGCCAGTTGATGGTTGGTTGTTTGTGTCGGATGTTGGCTGATTTTGTCTTCTACGGTGCCAAATAACCAGTCTAAGACCAACCGTCTTTTGTCGCCCTTTACTGCCTTTTACTAGTTCAGTCGGACTGCATTGTTATATTTCTGTACTTTCCTTTTCGAGTTCTAGCAACAGTCGGACGGATAAACACTTTACATACATATCTACAGCAGCGAAAAAAGTTACGAAATGCTGTAGATTTTGATATGTAAAGCTTAATTTTTAAAATTTCTGAGCAGTTTGTATTTAACGGCATTCGTTTTTCAGCTTGTCTACATTATTTCACAGCTCTGCATTAAAATATAAAATAATCTGCGACAATTACAATTTTGTCATCGCCAATTTTGATTAACTTCACTACTTCGTCTCCTTTATCCAGTAATACAAACAACAGATAATTTGCAGTAATAATAAATAGTAGCATACTTAATTAAAATAGCAATCATGACGATAACAACAGGCATAATACAACATAAAGAATTAAAAGAATGTAATGAATAAATAGCTAGGGGGTCAAATAAAATACGTTATTTGTTAGCGTTTTGATAAGAGAAAAATTATGTTGCATGGATTGTTATAATGAAATAATTAGTGGTCTAAATGGTCACAAAATACAAACTGGCATATCGGCCTAAATGTATAAGGCATTGCAAAGTCCTGAGTTAAGTTCTTGCTGTCTATGCCAAAAGTCAGTCATATCAGCAAAGATGCATTATTTAACAAATAACATGAATATACATACAAAATAATAGACAATAGTGTTATTTACATGCATTATTTACAACTATATAATGAACATTGCTGAGACTTGAGCACTAGGATGGCATTAGGCTAGTAGTAAATTTTTTTCCCTACAAGAATAGTTATCAATATCATACAAAATACAACTTTAATGTAACATGATTGCTATATAAAAAGTATTATTTTGCTATTTATTAAAAACTTGAATCAACCAGTTGTATCGAACCTGCTCTGCGATATGGCAATGAATCACGAAATGTGAATAAACACATGAATTGTTTGGAAATAGCAGAGATGTGGCGTCTGAGACGTTTGTTGCCACTGGACTGCCAGAGTAACTAATGAGTGCCTGGAAAAGGCTAACGAAAGAAGAACATTATATATCAAATATAAGAAGGAGGCAGTGTTCTTAGAACATTGTATATCAAATATAAGAGGAGACAGTTTTAGAACATTATATATTAAATATAAGAAGGAGACAGTGTTTTTTTTTTTTGGTTATTAATGAGAAGAAATGCATTGGGAAAACAGCAGGATGACTAGAAAGATCAGCAGTAGGAAAGGCAAGGGGAGACTGCATGAAATTATGCTGGATGGACTGGGACGGTGACATGGAGCTATAGTATTAATTGAATTGATTCAGAACACCAAGGACTGAGCTCTATGGAGATGTATGAAAGCATGAACAGGGTGTAGTTCTATATTCTGACATTTAATTCTGTCTTTCCTAGTCTCTATCACTCTGTCCTTCTTTCTCTTCTTCTTAGTGACTCTTCTATCTATATTTAATACTCTATAATATCCATGTTTAATATCATGCATTTAGAAAATGTTGGTTTCAGACTCTTGGCAGAGTAGACTGAACAAATGAAAAGAGCTGTATCCTCTCTCTCTCTCTCTCTCTCTCTCTCTCTCTCTCTCTCTCTCTCTCTCTCTCTCTCTCTCTCTCTCTCTCGCTCTTTCTCTCTCTCTCTCTCTCTCTCTCTCTCTCTCTCTCTCTCTCTCTCTCTCTCTCTCTCTCTCTCTCTCTCTCTCTCTCTCTCTCTCTCTCTCATGATCTCGCATCACTCTCTCAGTCACACTCACTAATCTTTCACACACAACGACAAATGTATATAGAATGAAACGTGAGGCACTAACATATTACATCAACATCTGAAAATAAACTCAAAATTTAAAAAGCAGACATCACTGCTAACGTTAAAATAAAACAATATAAAAAACAAATGCTACTAAATCTTCATAAGTCAGTCTAACAGTAAAATATTATAAAATTGTAACCTAATTAACAAAAACAAAATATGTATTGCAGCTATAGTATTCCAGCAAGAAGGAAGTATGCGAAAGTGGTCAACGCACATGTAAAAACAAAATAAAAAAGATGCTATGAATAACTTAAATACAACCATTTCACTGCTGTACATCTCGCCTAATTTTTCACATGTACTAATTTCATAAGGGTATGTATAAACTACATATGAAATTAGTAAATGTGAAAAATCTCATGAGGTATTTAGTTTTTTACATTTTGTGAATGTTCAATTTTATATACATTTGTTGTGATTCTGTACATGAAAAATCTGCCCTGTTCAGTGGAAATGAAATTAAACAAAATAATACATATCAGTAAAATTCCTACCATATTAGTTAGATACAAAAACACCCAAATCACTAGGCTCCCTGACATACCACACAATAGACTTGTGCCTTGTTTGTTTTAACTTGAACACGCCAAACAACTTCATGGACTTATGTCAGTTGTCTAGAAACTGCCCAAGAGAGAAAAGGCCACGGAAGCAATGTGTGGTTACAACTCAACTCAAGCTGCAGTAGATATAAGGCTACAAAGCCATTGAATGTGTTCAAGTATAAACAAAAATGGTGTAATCCTATTGTGCAAGCCATGAGCTGTGTGATTTATTTTAAAATGTTTATTTTGTGTTTATATACCAGATGAAGATGGATGGAATTTCACTAAGACATCACTGAATAGGCCAGATTTAGTTGACTTAAAAAAAATTCAACTCTCGTTTGTACGATATAAATTTCTCATAACGGTGTTTTTACAATGTTATTTGGCAGAGTATCATTTTTAGTTCGGCACCCCATGTTTCGTGTACTTAGTGTTACTACATGTCACCTGACTTGTATGCTCAATTGTTATAGTTGTCTAGTCTGACGCTGACTGTCAAGGTGACACACATTTCTGTCCCGTTGATTTAAGCTCATATAATGTGGAATTTGTTTCAAAATAAATTAAATTATGCCAGCTTTATTGTACAAAAAAAAAAACGTTGTATCTTACAAATATTTTACTTAAATTTTAAGTGAGCACTTTCTTGAAAATGGTTAATAAATGCAGGCACAGCTGTATCAAAGTGTCTTGCATTTCCACGTCATTTAGGCAATAATAAATGCAGCCCATAAATGAAATTAAAGTTACATACGGTTGTAAAGCATGTAATGCAGTTTAGCCGTTTCATTTTTCAAAATAGCCACCTGAGCTCTAAGTTTCAGATTCTCTTGCTCTAGAAATGCTGCCCGCATGGCGATTTCTTCTTCTTTTTGTCGTCTGGCGTCTCTTGACCTTTTGGCAGCCTCATTGTTTTTCCGTCTTCTGTCCCAGTAAGCGTCATCTTTTTTCACGTCCAGAGAAAGTTTTGCCCTCTTCTCATTGTCGCTTCCGCCGGAATCCTCTTTGGAAGACAGCGGGCTGGATGTGCTAACTAGTGTGCTGCCATTAGCCATGCTAACATTCACATGAATGCTGCCACTGCTCGCAGAACTGCTGCTACTGTTCACAGTCGTGCTATTGGCAGTGGCAGTTACAGTGCTAGATGAACTATCTCTGTTCTCTGCCCGGCGCTTCCTTTGCAGTAAATGTGATGTGATTGGAGTCAAAGGAAATGTTGGAAAACCAACCGGAGAAGCAGTATCGTAGAAAGATTGCAGACTCACTGGTGGAGAGGGGAGTGTTCCAGCTCCTGCCATCAAGGGATTTGCATACATGTTAAAAGGATCTATAGGATACATTTTGAAAGGTCTAATTGGTGCAACACGAGCATCTGCGATTCTGTCACCGACAAGAAGAGGCTTAACATCATCATCCCCAGAAACTGCATCAGCATGTCCTGGAGAATTTGGTCTGGAATAATTAACTCTGTGGATTATTTCTGTGTGCGTAGCTGGACTCAATGATGAAGTACTCTTTAGCTGAATGTGAGATGGGAGTTCAGACAGATTTCGAGTTTGTGCCAGTGGAGAAAATTGTGAGCAACCAAGTGGACGGCCACTGGTAGGACTGTTTCTTCCAAGGTAAGAAGAGTGTAAAGATGTTACTTGTGGAGATGCTCTGCGACGAACCTTGATGTCTTCATGATTATCAGACAAGGTGCTGTCCGAAGATGCCCTACCAGAATCATTACTGATGTGGTCATGATGTCTGGATGTTTTCTGGGAAGTGGCATCATAAGATGATATGCTCAGATCCAATGCTGCCTCAGACATCGTTATCGGTTTACCTGGAAAAAAGAAATAATGTGTTGGAGAATATCAAGCGAGCCAGTTAATTGGCTGTTACGACACCCTAACAAAATAATATGTGAACTGTATACACAACATAATAGTTTGGTGGCATGGATATATGTTAACGCTGTTACTAGATTGGGTTGTTGGTTGTGAATCTGTTTGAAAGCTTAACTCTTTTAAGTCCAATGCAGTAACGTTCAAGAAGTCTGAACCATGAAAAGGGCTTACATTGATCACAATGAGGTTGGTGAGACTTGGAGATCGGTGTGGCTGAGACATTTAAGGAGCTTAAACTTTCTGTGCTGACCGCGGCTTACTGCTTTCATTCCTCACACCGATCGGTCGGATTTAAGTGTTGACTTCTCGCTCTTGACATGAGGGCGTAAATTACAAGAACCTCAAAAGCCAGACAGTGCTCGAATGGTTGCGAGGGACACTTGTCATAAGCAAAGCTAGCCCTCACTCAAAAGTCCATTGCAGCACTCACTACTTGTACTGTAGCAAGGGTGTCAATTACGCTAGAGATAAAAGCGAACTAATGCAAAATGGGGAGTGTTGACTTCTTTTCTTCCGACACGGTAACAAAATACCATCTGCATTGTGACTGTTCGATATTTCTCCTTCCTCTTAGGGTTGAAAAAAAAGGGTGGGGGGAGGGGGGGGGCAAATCCCATTTCACCTGTGCATTAAACCTGGGCCAATGTGGTAGCACAGTACTGGTCGTGCCACACTGCTACCACATCAGTGCTCGTGCCACACTGCTACCACATCAGTGCTCGTGCCACACTGCTACCACATCAGTGCTCGTGCCACACTGCTACCACATCAGTGCTCGTGCCACACTGCTACCACATCAGTGCTCGTGCCACACTGCTACCACATCAGTGCTCGTGCCACACTGCTACCACATCAGTGCTCGTGCCACACTGCTACCACATCAGTGCTCGTGCCACACTGCTACCACATCAGTGCTCGTGCCACACTGCTACCACATCAGTGCTCGTGCCACACTGCTACCACATCAGTGCTCGTGCCACACTGCTACCACATCAGTGCTCGTGCCACACTGCTACCACATCAGTGCTCGTGCCACACTGCTACCACATCAGTGCTCGTGCCACACTGCTACCACATCAGTGCTCGTGCCACACTGCTACCACATCAGTGCTCGTGCCACACTGCTACCACATCAGTGCCATACTGCTACCGGTGGCATTCATGCGTGTTTGTTTTAATGAGAAAATAAATATGGACGGTGGTGTTAGGGAAGAAGAAGGGCAGATAATTCATCACAGTGAATTACGCCATGATGTTTACTGAGTAGTGGGTTTTGTCAAGTAAAATTACTTGCTTTCTGTCGGTCTTCCCCAGGAAAACCCATAGCCATTTGAATTACTGGGTGTGACCAAGGGATCATCATCATCATCTTGCGCCCTGCCGGCAAGTGTATGGCAGCCATGGCTCGTCATAACACACAACAGTAATCTCTATTCTTCTTAGATCAGGTCTGTATCCTTGTCCCGATTATACCACGTGCCCAATCCATAAAGGTATCCATGTGTTTATCTCCCGTTCGATTTTCCCACATCCCGTTCGCTTTTCCCACATCAAGTTTGCCAGTTGTCACTAAATGTTCAAGTTAATTTTCCCCATAATATGCCCAAAAAATTTTGATTGTCTCGTTTAATGTCTCTTATCAATGTGCTGTTTTCATTTGCTTCTTGAAAGCCTGTCTTGTCCGTTTTCGGACCGTCTATATAGTATTCTTCGCAATTCCCCTGGAAACCACTTTGTTCATTTCCTCTATTTAAGTGCACACAACAGTTCCATATAGCACAATAGCACTCTTTTTTATCACCGCAATTAACAGATTTGTATTGGTGATGTTTTCCAGCTAACAAATTGCTAACTGCTACGTTTGATGATTCTTGTTCTCATATCTACAAGGCATCTTCCGAAAGATGTTATGACTGTTCCAAGATTACTGTACCGATTTGCATATCTAAGCATGTTTTCAATTACTTGGATGTTACGTTGTAGTTGTGGGGGGGGGGGGGGGGGGGGGGGGTGAGTACCCACTTTATGAAACTGGGGTGGGTCCCTGAACCATGTGATCAAGTAAAAGTATCTTCACTTCAAGAGGGATTTAAACACAGGAACGCCGAAATGAGACTCTCGTGGTCGAATAAGATGACAAATCATGACCTATTATCGACACGGCACGTGATGATGAAGAACATAAATTTCTTCTGGGAGGTAAAGGCCCTGGTTGCAAGACTGACCATACCATCCATCGAGTGCAGTTTGGTCACGAAAATATGGACCAAGCACCAAAGCCATGATAAGCCAAAGTGGGGAGGTGGATTACTATGATTTCAGTTTTCTTGTAATTTAATTCTAACGCAAAGTGCTCACTGTGTAAAATAACAGTACGCACTAGATGTTGCAGATCGTCTTCATTGTATTAGGGACGTTCATTTGAAACCCGTTCCAATGGCTTTATTACAAAAGCATGAAAGAAACATATTTAAACCGGCGCTTGACTTAGGGGATAGTGTCTCAACATTCCCGGGATAAGTCAGCATGGCCGAACGGATAAGAACCCGTCTTCTTAAACATCCGGTGTGCTGATGCGAGATAAAAGGTTCAACCCCTACACCGGACAGTTGGACTAAAATGTTGACCTATCGTCCTTAACTTGGGGATGTTAATTACAAAGTACCTCTGAAGTCGGAGTGGGTTCGCCTGATGGCGAGGGACATTGGTAATAAGGAAAGCTAATCCACACACAAAATCCAGTCCAGCACTACTTGAAGTAGTGTGTATGGACTACACTTGAGTTCAAAGCGAGCGAGCACAGAAAACCAAACAAAAAACAAAACAAATAAACATTCCTCGGCATGCCGAGTCGAGGGTTCGAAATCAGTCGCGGGCGATTTGAAAGTAGACCGTTTGGTTAGAGTTTAATTTTGATAGTGCGAGGCGTAGGCGGCGCAGAAAGCAATGGCAAACTACTGAACTAAAATTATCTATTAAATAAAAAAAATGTTGGGGCTGATTGCAGTATTCTGTAAAGGATCAGCAACTAACTTTTTTGGGGTTGATTGCAACGTGCTGTAAAGGAAACGCAACTAAGAACTAATCATGTGGGGGGGGGGGGGGGGGGTTGGGAATAAGTCAATAGCAGTTTTCTGTCGCGGACGATGCTTATTTGAAAATAAGGGCACCACGTCGGAAGGAGCCGAGATTGTCTGGTCGCTAACTGTGGCAAACAAATCTTCAAACGTTGAATGTCAAACAAACACGTACACAGCTTATGGCGGAAGGACATATGGTGCTGGGCCCATACTGTTATAGGCTAAACGGCAGTAGGTGGGTGTTGTGGTCGGTCTCACCCCGGCAAACATTTAGCAGCCACCCTTGTATGTGTGCACCTCAATAGCGTAATAGTTACTGCGCAAGCCGGGCAAGACAATGGGACCGGGTTACATTCTCAGCAGTCACAGGGTTATTTTGTTGTGACCAGTATTGTACGGTTGTGGGTTTGATCCAGTCAAAACTTGATTTTCTGGAAAAGTTAGATGATTTCCTGTCTACAGGACGTCGCAATAAATCCCAACCTCACCAGTCTGCCCGGCACCTTTGGGTTACTCTTCTTCTGCTTTCATCCAGAGAGGTTGTTTTTTTTTCGGGACATGATTGCGTTGTGCCCGTTTACAACAGAGCTGCGTTCTTGCGCCGTTAGGCCGACACATCCGACTTCTGCGGGCATTTGTTGACCTGCTTAACCTTCCCGGGTCCCATGGGTTCAGTCCACATAGAGGTAGATTGGAATTATTCTCTTTACAACCAGGTTAACCCAGCCTAACATCAGTACCGGAAAATATCTTAGGAAGTAAAAGTGGCCGGTGTGATGCTGATTATAGCAATATGATAATATAGGGCACTGGTTCTCAACCGGTTGGGAATCCCACCGCCACCTCCCCCCACGGGGGAATTTTAGGGTTTCAGGGGGGAGGGGGGAGGGGGAAATAAGAATTATTTCAAAATCGCGTTAAAACAAGAACCGATTACTTGATATTGTTTTTTTTTCCCTCATTACTTTATGGTTTTGTACTTCTCGCCCTTCTGACATTCGTTTATAATGTGAGCAGACCCACAAATCACGTTTTATGTAGACGTCTAGACTTGTTCTAGTACGTCTTATTAAATTTAGCTTCCACTTTTACGTACAATGTTTAGGGGCGGGGGAATTTTTAGGGAGGAAATACCAAAAGGAAGGGGGGGGGGGGATGACATTCTGAACATATGGTCAAAGGGGTGCATGAGCCCAAAAAAAAAAAAAAAAAAAAAAGTTGAGAATCACTTACATAGGGTGTATTTTTAATGACTGCAGTTTTTGAAAATATTGCCGTTCCAAGTTTGTATTTACCTATTATATTGTATGAACTCCACATAGGGCAAATACAAACCTTGGAACGGCAGTATTTTCAAAAACTGCAGTCATTAAAAATACACCCTGGCACTATTTGCTTAATGCGCCTTAAGGCTTGAAAGGATCCCTTACTGACTTTACTTACCGGTTAGTGTGGCGCTGGGGTTGACCCAGTCTCATAAAGATGGGTAGCAGAAAATTTTAAGAATCTTCTGGGAATTGTTTGTGAAGGAGATACAACGAGGAAGGAAACTGATCACCCTACCTCGTGTGTCATGGCTTAGAATATGTGAGAAGCTAGTTCTTCACACCCCAAGATCATTATCTGTTATGGGACTATCTTTACCCGTCATCACATCTGTTACTCTAACTTTGTAATTCACAGTTCAGTTTGATTGTTTTGACTCCTTCAGGCCAGCTGATGTTTGTGGCTGGGGGACAATTTCACAATTACGATATATCGGGTTCGAAATCAGCCGCTGGTGGTTTGAAAGCAGGCCGTCTTGCGTTGTTTGTCACAATAGTATGAGGGTCGGTATTTCAAAAAGCAATGGCAAACTATAATGTTCCCTGTCCTGTGCAAGACGTGGATATACGCAATTATGGAGAAAGTCGTTAACTTAAACGCCAGGGAGCCCGGCATTAGCTTTCCTTATTACCAATGTCCCTCGCCTTCAGGCGATTAGGCTCCGACTTCATAGGTACTTGTAGTTTACATCCCCGAGTTAAGGACGAGAAGTCAACATTTAGTACAACTGACCTGTGTATGTGTTAAACCCGCTACTTCGGTATTAGCTCACCGGATGTTTAAGAATGAGCGGGCTAATCCTTTCTGCCATGCAGACCTCCTATGTCCAAGGCTGACATTGGTAGCATAGAGTTCGTGTGAATATGCCATTTATTATCTGTCGTTTTCAGACATGTATTGAGTAGTACATAGAATAAATCACTAAACAGCCGTCAGCGCATAGGAAGCTTAAGCGCGAGCGCATTTAACTTATAGGTTAATTGCGACGTGCTGAAAAGGACATAAAACTAGCCTTCAAACCAAAGCTTTCATTACTTTAAAGTAATAGTTAAGAGTAAAGTAATAGTTACTGATAGTAAAGCAGTTGTTACTACCAGCTGCCTGAGATAAACAATTAAATTAGAACAGAAAATTCGAAACGTACAAGAATGATAGAATGGTAAAAACGATTGTTGAAAAAGTGTTAATAAAAATAAGGTGTAAAAGTCCATAGGATCGACTTCATTCTACCGGGTAGAACCGAAAGACGTAGCCCGGAATCGAACCCACAACCTTCAAAGCGCCAGGCAGACGGCTTGATCACTTGGCCACAGAGACTCCCTATGATTATAATGAACAATCGACGGTATTGCACTAGCGACAAGTCCATAAGAGACGTCGAAGGATCTGGATGTTGATTAAGTTATATAAAGGTAAAAGTAAACATATGTGATATGATGTTGAATAATATTGAAATATTTACCTGTTGTCAAACTTGAGTTGTTATCTTTAAACGTCGTGTTTCTGTTGAGGTAATCAGCTTCAAACCTGAGACCTCTCGTCTGAATGTGATGGTAGAATCTTTTGCCGAGGACAAGAAATGTGTTCAGTGTTTCTCGCTAGGCCGTGCTCATTGCAGAAATGTTGCCAGTGTCACAGATTTTACATGCAAACATCGTGCTTTATTTACTTGCAAGTTGACAATAAGTAACCAGTCTAGAATCCTTTTTGTCTTCTGCGAATGAAGTATAACCATGAAGTAATTGCTTCTTCAGAGATGAAAATTGTAATTGCTGTCTGGCATATGAACGTATCTCTTTAAAATGCGGAGACCGCTTCTTGTGAATGTTGACGTTGCACACATATGTATTCCTGATGAAATGTTATGCGGATGAAAACAATTGTCAGTTCCTATGTTGTAGTTTATGACAGTGGATTAAGTTCTTTTCTTTCTGGAAGAAACACCTTCTAGAAAGTCTTTGGTGGTGCCAGCAATTACGTCTGGCCAAACTATTACTATTACGTCTATTCTCTTGGAATATTTCTGTCGAAATGTCAATGTAATTATCGCTTCAGCACATGCAGTGCCAGAAAGTTCTTACAAGGAAGATGATCTTCAGCACCGCTAATATTGCAGCACGAAGAGGTTCTGTTTTAACTAACTTCTTGGCGCTCTTCTCTAGTTAATCCGCAGAACTACAAAACACATCAGCGATCAAGCTGCTGCGGTGTCCAGGTCGGGTGTGAGGGGAAAACAGCAATGGTCAGTTGGTTAACTAGCCGATGCGCTTTCGCTTACTCGCTGACCGAATCTTGGTGTGGCGGTCAGTTTTTTGATCCAGACTTTGTGCAACGTGATTCCGACGATGTGTCTGCGTGTTGCTTTGCGCTTCGGTGTACGAGGAAACTAGCCAGTGGCCGATGAGAACGGGCGTAGTTTGTGGGCATGCAATGGACAAGAATTGACCACTGGCTAATGCACACGCGCTTCGTTTCTCGCCTTTGAAAAAAACATGAAAGCGGCTTTTCTGTCTGGTTAGAATCCCCTTGAAGAACAATCTTTTGAGGAAGGAGGGTGGGACAGAACATCTAGGAGTCATCTGGGTACATAAGTCTCAAAAGTATGATTGCAGTTTTAATTTATTTATGCCATTGTATTCAGCGACAGAAGCTCGAAAAACGAAAGCTTTGTGTTCTCGTATCTATATAGCATGCTATCTCTTAAGTGTTTTTGTGGCATTTGATAAGAAAATAAGACTCGAGTTTCGTTCTCGTTTCTTCTTCTTCTTCTTCGTTCATCCGGAGTTTTTTTTTTTCGGATGTGGTTGCGTTGTGCCTGTTTACAGCAGAGCTGCGTTCTTGCGCCGTTAGGCCGACACATCCGACTTCTGCGGGCATTTGTTGACCGGGTTAACCTTCCCGGCGGTTTCTTAGGACGTTTGACTCTCACTGTTGTGGTGTTATCCCCCATCCCAGCTGGTCCATATAGAACAGCCAAAGATCCTGGTCAGCCCTCAAGGGAAGGCAGGGGCAGACCATGGGCATTCCCCGCCATCCAAGGAGGCTTCCATACTTGCAGAGCCGATACATAGCGCTCTGGTACTGGGCTCACCCAAGGAATCGTCACGTCCTGCACATGGCTGCTTAGTCTCACTTCCGTATATTGGGCCTTCCGTTCTCCATAGGCTGTTCTTCCGGAAACCAGAAGTATGCAGTCTGCAGATGACATCCACACAGTGAGCTTTCGATTCGGACTTTCCATGTAATGGATTTGCTATCCAAGCAATATTCCATTTCGTGCCACTGGGACACTTTTCCACCTTTTATGAAGCCCACACAGTGGGCTTTTGATTCGGACTTTCCACGTAATGGATTTGCTATCCAAGCAATATTCAATTTCATGCCACTAGGACACTTTTCCACCTTTTATGAAGCCCACACAGTGGGCTTTTGATTCGGACTTTCCACGTAATGGATTTGCAATCAAGCAACATTCCATTTCGTGCCACTAGGACACTTTTCCACCTTTTATGAAGCCCACACAGCGAGCTTTCGATTTGGACTTTCCACATAATGGATTTGCTATCCAAGCAATATTTCATTTCATGCCTCTGGGTCTTCATGCACCTTTAAATGTCAACCTGTATGTAGTTAAAGTAAGCTGCGGTCAACTTGAGCTTGTTGATATCTCCATAGAGCTTGTCCTCAAATGAAGCAGGTGTGGGCCAAAATATCTTTCTCTGTTCTGCATACGTTGGGCAATCCTGCAGCAAATGTTTTGCTGTCATTTTTCCAGTTCTACAATTACATTCATCAGTATCTCCTATCTTTAGTTTATTGAACAAGTGGTATTTCAGCCTGTTATGTCCTGTGCGGAGTCTGAAGATTGCTACTTGTTCTCTTCGGTCAAGTTTGTAATATGCATCATCCTTCTGATGGCCTGGATGCTCAGATTCCCATTTGGTTCTATAAGTGCTTTTTATCAACCTCTTTGCCTCATTATAGGTTATGTCTATGTCAGGCTGTGGTAGTCGTCCGCCCTCTTTTGCCAGTCTGTCAGCCTCTTCGTTTCCAGGTATACTGCAATGTGATGGGATCCACTGTATTACAACTTTTTTGGATTTCTGGCATAGACCATGGAGTGCTGCTCTTAGGTCAGTTAGTTCTGTGCTGTTATTGCTCTTGAGTATTGAGACAGCTGACTTTGCATCTGTGAAGATAGCTATTTGCTTCTCTTTATTTTCCTCCATCAGGAGCATTTCTGCTGCAGTTTTCAAAGCCTCTACCTCCGCTTTGAAGTTACTTGAAAATTTTCCAGTTGCCATTGAATGTGTTTTTTTCACTCCATTTTTTAAATTTAGGAGAATTCCTCCTCCTCCTCCATTCTCTATTGAATTTTTGGCTGATCCATCTGTATATGCATGGGTCCAATTGCTGCTTGGGTAATGTTCTTTTATGTAGTTTAGGGTTATTTCTCTTCTTTCGGTTTCATGCTGAGTGTTCTTTTTCTCAATACCAGGAATGTTTTCTATCATCTCAGGCAGTTGCTGCTGTCTCCAAGCTGGGAAGTTGTGTGCATTGTGTATGGGCTTGACTGTTGATATGTTAAGTATAGGATCTGCCCTAATCCTTCGTTTTGCAGTTTCTACAAAGTTGCTACGCTTCAGTCTTCCCTTTCCAAAATCATTAAATCTGTTGTACATAGGGTGGTCTGTCAATCTTCTAAATTTTTCTGCTTGTTGCTGGGCTCTGCTATCTCTTCTATCCTGCATTGGTTGTAAACAAGTGATCTTTTCTAGTTCATTAATAGGCGTTGTCTTCAGGCTTCCAGTTATGATTCGCATTCCTTGGTTTTGGACTCTACTTATTTTGTTAAAGTTTGACTTAGCTGCTGTTGCCCAAGCTGCAATGCCATATTCCAGTACTGGCCTCACCCGTCCAGTATATAACTTCTTGAGAACTTTCTCATCTGCTCCCCATGTTGTACCAGCAAGCTTTTTCATGATTGCCATTCTCTGCCTTGCTCTTGTTCGATTTTTCTCAACCTGTGTCTTCCATGTCAGGCGACGATCAAAGGTGACTCCTAGATAGTTTGGATTTTCTTCATGGCGCAATATTTTTCCATTCAATACCAGCTTAGGTTGCTGAGTTTTATTTGAGAGGGAGAACACTGTGCATGTTGTTTTCTCCTCACTTATCTTCACTAGCCATGATTTTGACCAGTCCTCTAGCGCTAATAAGGCTTGCTGTATTCTGCTGTTAGCTGTACTAATATATTCTTCAGATGTCCATATGGCTAGGTCATCTGCAAAGGAGGATGTGTGTACTCTGGCTGGAAAATTTCCTGTGATGTCATTTATATATGCTAGGAATAATGTTGGTGAAAGAACTCCTCCTTGGGGGGACACCTTGCTCCAGCAGCATCATTTTGCTTGTTTGTCCTTGTACTTTTGTCCTGGCAGTTCTGTTCTCAAGGTAGTGGCTGATCCATTTATACATTTTTCCACAAACATGCATGTTTTGCAGTTTTACTTTCAGTCCTTCCTTCCATACTTTATCAAATGCTTTTTCTAAATCTATCCAGACTGCTAGTGTGTGCTTTTTCTCTTGGAAGGCATCCTCTATTTCCTGAGCTATATAGGTTATTTGATCTTCAGTGGATCTGTATTTTCTGAATCCTGCTTGGTGTGGTGTTAAGAGTTTGTTTTCTTCCAGATGCCATGTTAGCCTGCCATTGATAATGCGTTCCATTAATTTTCCTACACAGCTAAGTAGACTGATAGGTCGATAGCCATTTGGTTCTTCCAGGTCTTTTCCTTTCTTTGGGACTGGTATTAGTATAGCTTCCTTCCATGCCTGTGGGACTATTCCTCTCTTCCAGCTGTTATTTAGGACTGCTAGTAGTTTCTTCTTTGCCTTGGTGCCTAGTCCTATTAGCATTTCATTTGTGATTCCATCCTTTCCTGGTGATTTCTTCTTTTTTAGGGTATTCATTGCCTGTTCCATTTCTTCCATTGTTAGATTTGCCATCATATATTCTGCTGCTGTCTCTGTATTTCTATGATGTATCTGTTTGTCTTTGATTGCTTTCTTCTGTTCGGTTGTAATATCAATGTGGTTTGCATTTGCATAGTGTTCCATTAGTGCATTTGCAGCCTTTTTGCCTGTAAGCAAGGCATTTCCTTGTTTAATTGTTATTTGTTTGTTTCTAGGTCCTTCATTGTTCATGGCTTTCACTAGTTTCCATAGTTTGTTTCCATCCCTGTCAAAATTCAGGTTTTCTGTTTTTTCCCTCCAACAATCTCTTGTTGTTTGATTTACTGTTCTTTTATATTTTGCTGAGATGGCTTTGAGAGAGATGTTCGCTTCAATTGTTTGTTCTCTCTCTGCTGTCTTCCTGGCATCTTCAACTTTGTCCTCCAAACTTTGTAGTTCTTCAGTCCAGTATGGTTTGTAATTTTTCCTCGCTCCTCTTGGAATGGACTCAGTGGCTGCCTGTATTATCGCTCTGTTTAGACTTTCCACCATTTGCTTTATGTTGCCATATCGTGTATTTATGTTTTCACAATATTTGTCTGTTAGTATGGCAAATCTGTCCCAATCTGCTCGTTTGTAATTCCAGCGGGGCAAGGGCTTTTGCTCCTGTGGAACATACTCCATATTCATTTCAAGCTTGATTGGTCTGTGGTCACTACCTGCTAATTGGTCCAGCACATGGCGATCGATTTTGTGGAGGATGTCTCCTGTGCAGAAAGCTAAGTCTGGAGTAGAAGTGGTAAGCCATCTTCTGGAGTAGAAGCTCGGTGTGTCATCCGGTTTGTTGAGTAGATGGAGATTTGAGTCTATTTCCCAGTCCTCCAATTCATCTCCTCTTTTGTCAGTATCTGGGTATCCCCATCTTTCTGAACGGCTATTAAAGTCTCCGACAATAATGCAGTTTGTGTCAGTTATTTTCATGTTTGAGAGTGTAAGGTCCTTATCTGCTGGGCTATACAGATTGTAGATTCTTATTTTCACGTCCTTTATCATTATATCAACACCTATAATTTCCGTTTGGTTGTCAGAGATCACAGATACTTCGCTGCAAGGTATTGTATTTCGTGTAAGTATTAGAACTCCTCCTTTGTGTCCTTCGCGGTCGAAACGTGTGGCCTGATATCCTCTGACTGAGAATTTGTGATTGGCGTTGAGGTGTGTCTCTTGAATGCATGCCACATCTATTCTATCTTTATGAAGACGCTGTGTTAGGGAGTCTTTCTTCTTGTAAACTCCTTCGGCATTCCACTGTAGTATGTTGAGTGTCCGGGGTATTTGGTCAATAGCTCTTAACCTACTCCTCTGTGCCTTGACTCCACAGCACAGGGGAAGGTGACCACCAGTAGTCATGGGTGGACCCCCTCGAGGCAGGGGGCCCGGCACTATCACCGCCTGATGGGACTTCACGGGATTAGCACCATATCGATTAATTTTGATTTGTGACATCATGAATTAAGTTACGTTGCACTGCTTTGTCAAGCCTGTGGCTCAGTACATCCGATTTCGACAAGCATTTATTAGGGATGCTTTCCCTAGCCTTTGACTGTCCCCAGTCTACCTACAAGGCAGCAGGTTTCACGTTGCACTGCTTTGTCAAGCCTGTGGCTCAGTTCATCCGATTTCGACAAGCATGTAGTTGGGGTGCTTTCCCTAGCCTTTGACTGTCCCCAGTCTACCTACAAGGCAGCAGGTTTGTGTGTCTCTTCGTCTGGTCCCTCTCCCTTGACCTGTCCGACATGGGTGGCCCTACCAGTAGCTGTGCTACCGTCGGCATAGCTCTTGGGGTCATTGGGACGCACAAGCCCCTCTACCTCGTCACGGTGGACACACAGCAGAGGGGGTTCTCGTTTGAGTTCGTCAGTGATGCATATCCCTGACTGAACCAAATTTGGTCGCGTCGAGCGTGTGCCGCGTTGTCAAATGGTTACACACACCGCCTCACACGCCAGGGATCCAGAGTTCGGTACCGGGTTCAGTCAGATATATGCACAACTGACGAGCTCAAACGTGAGTGAAACTCGAGTCTAGTGCTTCCAATCTGACGTGGACAAGGAATACGATCAGCGTTGCTAGTAGTGAGTTGTGCTCAATCTTCAAACCTCAAATCCCGAAACAACTAAATAAATAAAAACATAAAGGTACCGAATAAAAAGTTGCACCCCGTTGTGAACATAAGTAGTTTATATTGCTATCAGTTAATTTGGAAGTAGAGCGAAGGATGAAGTCAGTTACACCATCACGTCAATCAGTGATTTACCTATGTTGAACTTCAAATAGGAGTAGTGGCTGGCCGTGTGGCTAGAAAGCCGGGTTTTCTTTCGGTAGACGCGGGTTCGAATTCTCGGTATGGTGTGGATTTTTTTTTTCTATCGGAGGCAAAAGAATCCCTAACCTGCCTTAATTCCCCAGGCTCAAGAACCCCCCCCCCCCCCCACCCTCCCGCTCACTTGTCCTACATCGCAAGGTAATGTCAGCAGACGACAGAACTTCAAAAATGTCTCACTTCTTCTTTTTTCGTTAACTAAACTCTATATCTGCAATGTTGTCTCTTGTCTGAATGTGACTGTATTTATTTTTCTTTATTTCACTCAGTGGCAAAACGTTTGTCTAGATTTGTTGTATTTTGAGCAGTCTTGGAGTATGTGATCTGCTCTCTGTTACGCCAGTCCACGCGTGCACGGAGCTGATTTGCCAATCTTGAATATTGTATAATAAGTGTGGTTGCGTAATTTATTGTGTCCTGTTCTGAGGCGCAGAATAATGATTTGTTCTGGTCTGTAAATAAAGTGGTAATTGTCTTGAACTGGTGAAATATCTCACTAACCGGTTCTCCCTGGTCTAGGTGTTACATGACTTTCTCCGTAATCCCGTATACTCTCGTGAGTAACGTGACGTTTGCGAAAATCGGTAGCGGTTCTCTCCGCGTCGGTAACTTACGGAGTATGTGAGCCGGTCGCTCAGATAGCAATGGCAAAATACTGAGCATAATATTGCCAAGAAATCAACAATCAGCTGAAAGATGCTGATGTTAACAGCTATGTCCTGTAAAGGATATCTTCTTCTCTTTCTCTTCAGCGTTCCGAGCCACTGAGGTTCTTTGCTGCAGATACAATCCGTCTCCATTCGTCTCTGTGGTTGACCTTCTCTTGCCAGTCGTTGATTCCAAGTGCTTGTAGGTCTGTATATATATATTATCTCTCCACCGTCTTCTTGGTCTACCTCGGGGTCTACGGTCATTTATTTCCTGAGTGTAACCTGTAAAGGATATGCGAACAAAACATACGTGCTTTATTGTATGTTGCTCTTAGAGCATTTCGCACTTGTATACCATGAGATATACATTCACAGTTATTGCTTGGCAGTCACAGATATAGAGGAAAGAAGTATAGATTAGAGGACACACTGTTGTTGTTGTTGTTGTTGTTGTTGTTGTTGTTGTTGTTGTTGTTGTTGTTGTTGTTGTTGTTGTTGTTGTTTGTCCATCAAGAATTATGATGACCATTCATTTCATCCAGTGGGGTTGAAAGTATGGAGCCGTGAGTTCTAAGATGGCTGATAAGGCCTATTTTGGCTCGAAATGTTCTTTGACAATGTAGACAAAGAATGCTTGACGGGAGCGCATCACGCTTGTTTAGTAGGGTCTCGGCAGCGCATTGGCTAGCAAGCTTGTTTAGTAGGGTCTCGGGAGCGCATTGGCTAGCACGCTTGTTTAGTAGGGTCTCGGGAGCGCATTGGCTAGCACGCTTGTTTAGTAGGCTCTCGGAGGCGCATTGGTTAGCACGCTTGTTTAGTAGGGTCTCGGGGGCGCATTGGTTAGCACGCTTGTTTAGTAGGGTCTCGGGAGCGCATTGGTTAGCACACTTGTTTAGTAGGGTCTCGGCAGTGCATTGGCTAGCATGCTTGTTTAGTAGGGTCTCGGCAGTGCATTGGCTAGCACGCTTGTTTAGTAGGGTCTCGGGAGCGCATTGGCTAGCACGCTTGTTTAGTATGGTCTCGGGGGCGCATTGGTTAGCACGCTTGTTTAGTAGGGTCTCGGGGGCGCATTGGCTAGCACGCTTGTTTAGTAGGGTCTCGGGGGCGTATTGGCTAGCACGCTTGTTTAGTAGGGTCTCGGCAGTGCATTGGCTAGCACGCTTGTTTAGTAGGGTCTCGGGAGCGCATTGGTTAGCACGCTTGCTTAGTAGGGTCTCGGCAGTGCATTGGCTAGCACGCTTGTTTAGTAGGGTCTCGGGAGCGCATTGGTTAGCACACTTGTTGAGTAGGGTCTCGGCAGTGCATTGGCTAGCACGCTTGTTTAGTAGGGTCTCGGCAGTGCATTGGCTAGCACGCTTGTTTAGTAGGGTCTCGGGAGCGCATTGGTTAGCACGCTTGTTTAGTAGGGTCTCGGCAGTGCATTGGCTAGCACGCTTGTTTAGTAGGGTCTCGGGGGCGCATTGGCTAGCACGCTTGTTTAGTAGGGTCTCGGGGGCGCATTGGCTAGCACGCTTGTTTAGTAGGGTCTCGGGGGCGCATTGGTTAGCACTCTTGTTTAGTAGGGTCTCGGGGGCGCATTGGCTAGCACGCTTGTTTAGTAGGGTCTCGGGAGCGCATTGGTTAGCACGCTTGTTTAGTAGGGTCTCGGCAGTGCATTGGTTAGCACGCTTGTTTAGTAGGGTCTCGGCAGTGCATTGGTTAGCACGCTTGTTTAGTAGGGTCTCGGGGGCGCATTGGCTAGCACGCTTGTTTAGTAGGGTCTCGGGAGCGCATTGGTTAGCACGCTTGTTTAGTAGGGTCTCGGCAGTGCATTGGTTAGCACGCTTGTTTAGTGGGGTCTCGGCAGTGCATTGGTTAGCACGCTTGTTTAGTAGGGTCTCGGCAGTGCATTGGTTAGCACGCTTGTTTAGTAGGGTCTCGGCAGTGCATTGGTTAGCACGCTTGTTTAGTAGGGTCTCGGCAGTGCATTGGCTAGCACGCTTGTTTAGTAGGGTCTCAGGGGCGCATTGGTTAGCACGCTTGTTTAGTAGGGTCTCGGCAGTGCATTGGCTAGCACGCTTGTTTAGTAGGGTCTCGGGAGCGCATTGGCTAGTACGCTTTTTTAGTAGGGTCTCGGGGGCGCATTGGCTAGCACGCTTGTTTAGTAGGCTCTCGGGGGCGCATTGGCTAGCACGCTTGTATAGTAAGCTCTCGGGAGCGCATTGGCTAGCACGCTTGATTTGTAGGCTCTCGGGGGCGCATTGGTTAGCACGCTTGTTTTGTAGGCTCTCGGGAGCGCATTGGCTAGCACGCTTGTTTTGTAGGCTCTCGGGGGCGCATTGGTTAGCACGCTTGTTTTGTAGGCTCTCGGGGGCGCATTGGTTAGCACGCTTGTTTTGTAGTCTCTCGGGGGCGCATCGGTTAGCACGCTTGTTTTGTAGGCTCTCGGGGACGCATTGGTTAGCACGCTTGTTTTGTAGACTCTCGGGGGCGCATTGGCTAGCACACGTGTTGCCTGTCTGTGTTCGAATCATTATTAAAAATAATCTGGGCCTCTAGTATATCCAGCCTTAAATGGGTACCAGAAAATATTGTGGGAAGTAAAGGCAACCAATCACCCATGGAGTGCCTAACTGGTCTATAAATATGAAGCTAACGCTATCTATACTAAAATGCTCGCTTGTCGACCAGTGATCTTGTTTTGAAATCCCCACTGAAGAGGGGAAGTCTTTTTTAATCGATAACATCACGGCCCATCGGGTGCCTAGTGGTCGATTTAAAATAACATAAAGTAATGCAGCTTTACAGAATAGAATTAGGAATCAGAATTACGAAAAATACAGGACGTTGCGGTGACTAGCCTTCAGCAGCAAACAAATACATACACAAAACACAGCATATAATCACGGAGAAGATCCCAGCACCATACACCCAGTAAGCCAGGAGGCTGGGGGAAAGGTTTTCTAACTTGATTACCACATACCAAATAAACCCAAGTGTGAAAAAGTATCCTTTAGTTTACCACAGTCCGGCCTCCTCTACTGGGATCACTGTTATCTTGCCGCCGCTGTGGTCTAGGGGCCGTGAACACTAGTCACAATTGCCTGACATACCGAGTCCAGGGTTCGAAATCAGCCCCCGGAGATTTGAACAGCAAACCGCCTAGGGTTCATTTCGATAGTATGAGCGTCGGTCGTTCAGGAAGCAATAGCAAACTACTGAACGTAAGATTTGCCCAGAAAACCACAGTCAAAAAATTCCTGGGTTGATTGCGAGGTCCTTTAAACGACACGCAACTATCTAACAGTTATCTTATGACACAATCATCTCAGCATCGAATAAGTAAACATGTAATCCAGTGGTACAAAGGGATAACTGTATGATGAGATGTGGGGTCCAGCTTTCTTTCTCGTCACCTCGTCTTCCCAGAAAGCCATCTGGTGTATCCGTTAGATGAAGCTGGATTAATCCCAAAGCAGCACCTTTGAAATCGGAGTAGTATCGCCTGATAACGAGGGACGCCGGTAATAGCGGGAATAGTTAACAAACACAACACAACAATAAATACACCGCGAAGAGAAACTACAGTTACTACATTAAGGCATAAGAAATGAATGAGAAGAATGGAAACATGAAAACAAAATGAAGTCACTGTAGTGTTATTTCTGTGGTTTATATGTTGTCGCGTTGTCTTGTGTTTGTTTGCTGCCTTTTAGCCGCAACATCCTTTGTTTTCTGTATTGTGTTTTTTAAAGCTGCTCTGTACTTCGTATTTTTCTTTTAAACATTGTTAACATTCCCACAGCTTTACCACACTGCAACCAATTGTATTCATGTCGTACTTTGGAATGAGGAACGTTTGAGACAGTGGTCATTTCGGCACCGTCTGCGGATCAAACTGGATCAAGAGTGGGGTCCAGCCGCCTGTTACTACAAAAACTAAACGCTGCCCAGCCCTGTGTCTCACAGCTTATCCCGTGTCATGACGTCTGGCGGGCTTTCCTGTTCAGAATTCTGTCTGCTAAAGTACGCAACAGCAACAATGTTAGGCAACATACGCCACTGAGGGTCTGAGCTTGAATGGAACCGTAACACGCGAGTAACGTGACACACTATCGGGCAAATCACCGCTGTAACTGATGTAATGTTAGATTTAGGTTCGTGACCAGCTCTGTTAGAGATTAGTGTGTGTGTAAGTCAATGAATGCATGTTTTGAAAGAGGACATGACGGAAAGTAGACTTGTCCAGAATGTTATGGAAGGTTGTGATTCCCCCTGTTCTGAAGTCTGGTCATCTAGGGAGTCCCGGGAGTACAGTAGCTAGCCTGTCGGCTCGAGATGGTGGGTTCGAGTTCGCATCCAGGCGGATTCTTATAAATGACCTGGGCTGCCAGATCGACCCAGCCTAAAATAGGGTACCAATGCATGTATTGGGAAGTAAATGCGACAGGATTGATGTTAACCACAATATCTCTCGTAAGTTGATAAAGCTAATTGCACGTCCTTTACATGACGTTACAATCAAATCCAATATTTGTTCCATCCATCATGTGCCATGCCGATAAGCGTGGGCGGTCATGTTCTGCCATCTCACTCGATCACCAGAGTCATGCATCAGCTCCGTGTTCCTGTCTCGACCATGCCACATGGCCAAGCCATCCAGGTATTTACTTCTCGGTCTTCCCCGTGGTCTCTTCCCTTCGATCTTGCCAGTTGTCACCAAGTTCTCCAAGTCACTTCTTCTCATAACAAGCCCAAAAAATTTTGACTGTCTACGTCTAATGACTCTAATCAGTTTACGATCATCATTTGTTTCTTGAAGGACTTGTTCATTGCTTTTTCTGTCTGTCCATGGTATTCTTTGCATTTCCCTCAGAAACCACATTTCTACAGCCATCAGATGTTTTTCATCTTGACTGCTCATTGTCCACGCTTCACATCCATACAAAAGTACAGGTTCTATGTTAGCACACCAACATCTTTTTCTCGTTTCAATTGACATCTTTATATTGGTCAGTATGTTTTTCATCTTGAAAAAGGCTACCTTCGCAATGGAAATTCTTGTTCTAATCTCTTCAAGGCTTCTCGCATCAAATGTTATGACTGTTCCTAGATAACTCTATCGATTCACTTGAATAAGAATATGCCCATTTACTCGTATATCACATTGTGGTATTTCCTTCTTCCCAGTGACGACCATAACCTGTGTCATCTTAATATTCAGTTCTAACCCTAGTTGTTCACTGTGTGCACCAACCGCATGTACTAAATTTTGCAGGTCCTGTTCATTGTCTGCAATCAAGATTGTATCATCTGCATATCTAATGCTATTGATGTATCGTCCCCCAATGTTGGTTCCTTCCATATCTTCTATATTTCTGAAAATATTTTCACTGTGCAGGGAAAAAAAAAGATCTGGAGACATTACACATCCTTGTCTCACATCTCTTTTAATAAGCTGATATTGACCTACATAGTTATCAATATTTATTGGCTATTTGTAATTTACTTGGAAATTTTACATTCAATAATTTGTTATTGCTTTCTGACGGCCGACACCTCATACCTTCGAAATCAGCGCAACGCGATCTATTTCTAAATTGCTCCGAGTTGATTTCCAATGTCCCATCGATATGTCGGGGAATTGTGAAATTGCGTGTCACTACACCCTAAACTACAGATGCCGACTGAATAAACGAGTGGACTATTAACAATATAGGACTAAACTACAGAAGCTGACTGGTGTCTCTGTGGCGAAGTGGTCAAGCCGTTTGACTCGGGCTTCGAAGATTGTAGGTTCGATTCCGCGCCGCGTCCTTCGGTTCAAGAGGTTAAATTGTTCGGAGACTCCTGTGGGTCGTCTCTAGAGCTACGGAGCTCGTGCTTTGTGCGACGCTTTTCGTGCTGCGGAAAGAGGCCGAACCATATGGGATAAAACCCGGTGCAATGAAGTCAACCCTGTCGACTTTTAAGCGACTTTTTTTTTTTTTTTTTTAAATCAGATGCCGACTGAATACCCGAGTGGACTATTAACAATATGGAACTAAACTACAGATGCCGACTGAATACCCGAGTGGACTATTAACAATATAGGACTAGCACTGTGTGCCAAACACACCTCAATGGGTGAACAATTGGTCCTTGACTCATCTAGTCTCAGCCACGTGCTTGCATCTTTGATTCAAGGTCGGTGTAGAAATTATTCTTATTGCCTGGTACTATTGTACCATCTCCACCTTGCCCGGTGCTATTGTACCATCTCCACCTTGCCCTGTACTCTTGTACCGCCTCCACCTTGCCCGGTACTATTGTACCATCTCCACCTTGCCCTGTACTATTGTACCGTCTCCACCTTGCCCTGTACTATTGTACCATCTCCACCTTGCCCTGTACTATTGTACCATCTCCACCTTGCCCGGTGCTATTGTACCATCTCCACCTTGCCCTGTACTCTTGTACCGTCTCCACCTTGCCCGGTACTATTGTACCATCTCCACCTTGCCATGTACTATTGTACCGTCTCCACCTTGCCCTGTACTATTGTACCATCTCCACCTTGCCCTGTACTATTGTACCGTCTCCACCTTGCCCGGTACTATTGTACCATCTCCACCTTGCCCGGTACTATTGTACCATCTCCACCTTGCCCGGTACTCTTGTACCATCTCCACCTTGCCCGGTACTCTTGTACCATCTCCACCTTGCCCGGTACGATTGTACCATCTCCACCTTGCCCTGTACTATTGTACCATCTCCACCTTGCCCGGTACTATTGTACCATCTCCACCTTGCCCTGTACTATTGTACCATCCCCACCTTGCCCTGTACTATTGTACCATTTCCACCTTGCCATGTACTGCCTGTACTATTGTACCATTTCCACCTTGCCATGTACTGCCTGTACTGTTGTACTATATCAACACTATTGTACCATCTCTACCTTGCCCGGTACTATTGTACCATCTCCACCTTGCCCTGTACTATTGTACCATCTCCACCATGCCCGGTACTATTGTACCATCTCCACCATGCCCGGTACTATTGTACCATCTCCACCATGCCCGGTACTATTGTACCATCTCCACCTTGCCCTGTACTATTGTACCATCTCCACCACGCCCGGTACTATTGTACCATCTCTACCATGCCCGGTACTATTGTACCATCTCCACCTTGCCCTGTACTATTGTACCATTTCCACCTTGCCATGTACTGCCTGTACTATTGTACCATTTCCACCTTGCCATGTACTGCCTGTACTGTTGTACTATATCAACACTATTGTACCATCTCTACCTTGCCCGGTACTATTGTACCATCTCCACCTTGCCCTGTACTATTGTACCATCTCCACCATGCCCGGTACTATTGTACCATCTCCACCATGCCCGGTACTATTGTACCATCTCCACCATGCCCGGTACTATTGTACCATCTCCACCTTGCCCTGTACTATTGTACCATCTCCACCTTGCCCTGTACTATTGTACCATCTCCACCTTGCCCGGTACTATTGTACAATCTCCACCATTCCCGGTACTATTGTACCATCTACACCTTGCCCTGTACTATTGTACCATCTCCTGGCATGGCCCGGTGCTATTGTACCATCTCATCGGGGACAGTTGTGTAGAGTTCTCTCTCCCCTCTCCAAGCCTAGAAACTAGCGGGGTAGACAAGGTCGGTGTGGAACTTCACATCCGAGGAGAGATATAGAGTGTATTTTTAATGACTGTGCAGTGATTGAAAATATTGGCTGGCCAAGTTTTGTATTCACCCTCTGTTCATGCAACATAATAGGTAAATACAAAACTTGGTTTTAACACAGGATATACGGACACGCAGGGATGGCGCCGAGGTTGGTTGTGTTTCTTCCCAGAGCAGAAACACATTTTATGGTCAATTAAAGTCACCAAAAGGCGATAATCGGTATTCTTTGGCCACTTCACCAAATATATTCACACTGGAACATGTTGTAACAGTGGGCCAGGTTCATGAAAGCAAAAGTAACAGCTGAGAGAAAGTATGCTGGGAGTCTTGCATTGTTAACATATTCAACAGCAAACAAAAAGTAGATTTGGGCCAAATAAAAATGGATGGCGGAAATGGGAAGTAGGGGTGTGTCACAGTTACGACGTAAAGATTGTTAATATGGTAGAAGACATTTTTTATTATTATATATCAAATTTATGGGGGTTGCATAGGGAAAACTACTGTATATATAAGCCCATGGCAGATACGGATTATCGTTTGAGACGATTGATCATCCCATGGCACTTAATCATTTAAGTAATGGAAAAGAACTGGATTTGTGGAAAGGGAGAAAAACCTTAATAACTGATCAAATGTATCACCACATGGCATTGGCCATAGGGATAGAGTGAGGAGTATCTCTCTCTCTCTCTCTCTCTCTCTCTCTCTTCTCTCTCTCTCTCTCTCTCTCTCTCTCTCTCTCTCTCTCTCTGTATATATATATATATACATATACATATTTTTAGTAGTGAGGACTACATTATATATATATATATATATATATATATATATATATATATATATATATATATATATATATATATATATATATATATATTTTTTTTTTTTTTTTTTTTTTTTTTTTTTTCCCGGTCAGTCCTGTCGGCGTAGCTTGAAAGCTCGTCGGTAGGCGTCCAGTGGTTTTGCATGTATCACCTTGTACCGGGAGGGCGCGCTTTAGCGATGCTACTCTTGGCTTGCGGGTGGGTGAACGTCTGTCCTGTCAGTCGCCATGTGCACTTGTGCGCTGGTGAGGCTCAACCGTAAATCGGGAGATCTGTTCGCAACCTAGACGAGCAATATCTTCTGTGGGCAGCTTCTCGCCTCATATGCGTGTGGTCTGTTCTAGCGGTCAGTCCGTCTTCGGCGAAGGAAATCTTGTGGATCCTATCAGTAATCATACGCTCATTGCTTGTCGCTACGCTTGTCTTAAAACTGAAAATTAAAGGAATTGACGGAAGGGCCGTTTGCACGAGGGAGCCAATATATACAGGGATAACTGGCCGTGGCAGCCTAACGTCCACTGCATCTGTGTCCGTCTTCCAGTCGTCTTGCTATGCTCGCCACTGGAGCCAGATGGACACAGACGAGAAAGCGGGGACGACGGAGTTCCGCGACCACTACCTCGCTGTACAAAACTAAAGCGCAAGTCATTCGTTCCTCATCAAAAGATGCAGTGTAATGAATGGTCCTCGTCATTCATGATGGATGAACATCGCGATATATATATATATATATATATATATATATATATATATATATATATATATATATATATATATACGAGCGCGCGCGCACACACACACACACACAGTCAAACCTCGGGGTTCGTCTGAAAACAATCGGCGAAATTAAAAACCGACGAAAACCGAGGCAATTATTTCCATATGAATCAATGTAAATCCAATTAATTCGTTCTAAACACTACAATACATACCAAAAAACACATTTTATAAAGAATAAATATAGTGTTTAATATTATCTTTCGGCCCCAAACTTGTCCGAACTCGCACCTTCGCCGTGCCTTGTAACACTGTGTATGCCAGTGCACCTGTTGAATTTTTCAAACCATCCTCTGCTGGCCTTAAAATCACTAAGTATCTAGCACTCGGACCTGGTATTTTCTTAATGAGATCGGCAAACATACAACAGTCTCACTTTTTCACATACGATTGCCTCCGAAACAGAATCGCCAACTTACTGTTTTTGATTTACCTAAATTAATAATAACTATTCGATACCTTCAGTTGTTTGCGATATCTGTTTCGTTAGCACATTTACGCCTTTCGCTGCATTAGTTTTCTTTATTGCTTTCTTTTTCGACACAATGGAACTTATCGTGGATGGCGAATTCCCGTACATATATATTCCGCCGATATATATTCGCGCGCATATACACCCCAGGGATATCGACAGTTTTTTTCGCATCGAAGGTTCATTGTTGTAAACAGTCAGCTGTTTGTCCTTTACAGAACTTCGCAATCAACCCCAGTATTTTTTATGTTTGTTATTTACTAGGTAAGTTTGCGTCAAGTAGTTTGCCAGTAGTTTTCTGAACGACCGACGCTAAAACCATTGTTAATAATCAACACAAGGCGGTCTGCTGCC
This sequence comes from Cepaea hortensis, assembly GCA_963921405.1. Classification (NCBI taxonomy): domain Eukaryota; kingdom Metazoa; phylum Mollusca; class Gastropoda; order Stylommatophora; family Helicidae; genus Cepaea; species Cepaea hortensis. Next base: position 54,772,766 of record OY992881.1, read on the forward strand.
AAATCGGCTGCAGCTGTCGAAAGGGAAGAATACCACAATAGTTGATCAGCTGTATCACCACATGTTATCATTATAAAATTAATGTAACCAATTTAATACATTATGCCTTTGCCTACATCGAGTACTTATGAGGACTGAACATGACCGGGACCAGCCCCGGTGAGGACTACACAAGAAACAACCAGCACGTAGAAGTGCTAACAGAGAAAAACCAACAAACGAAAGACTGCAGAATCTAGTAGGCCCGACCAAGGACTGGTCTTTATCAGGACCAGCATAAGGCAGAAAGGAAGTTACCAAGCAGCACAAAAAATAACCTTGTCCGACAAATAGTGCGGATCAAATAAAACCAGCATAAATTAAGAATAACAGTCCACACAACCACGGATCTCAACAATAACCAAAGCTGAAGAAGCAGGTTTAACGAGACCGAATGTGAAATTTTTGTTTTTGTTTTTGGAAAATCGAATCGAATTAATACATTAGTTACTTACATGAGGCGCGGCTGGCTGAGTAGCATGAATCACCGGCTGGCAATCAGGAGGCACGGATTCGAATCCTCGATAATAAGTGAATTTTTATGTCGGGGAAAAAACAAACCCTAACCTCTACAGTTCGCGACGAGTGCACTAGCCACCAGGAGGCCTTAATTCCTCAAGTTTAAGCCCCCCCCCCCCCCCTTCCACTCTCACCACCTCGTCCGACACCGCAAGTTAATATTGGCAGAGATGGAAGTTTTTGTTTTTTGTATTTTTTTTGTTTTGTGTCTTAGTTATATAAAATGTACGGGGCGTCGCAGTCAACGCCAACATGTATTAACTGTTTGTGATTTTACGTGCAATTTTACTTTCAGTAGTTTGCCTTAGTCTTCTGAGTGACCGACACTCATAACTTTGTGAAAATCAACGCAAAGCTATTTCCACCCAAATTATCCACGGCCGACTTTGTACCCGGTATGTCGGGATTGTGAAACTCTGTTCATTAGCCCTCACAGGAAACGAGATTAGTTGACACACTAGATAACATACAATTGAAAGCTTTCAGTTGTTAAGTTGTCAAGTTTCTTCTCTAATCTTTACTTCTGTATTCTACTTCTATGAGCCAGCACAATACATGTGAATTAATTTATCAAACGTGAAATTTTCTTTCAAAGTGCAAGTGATTTTTCTGACCTCATCATCATCATTTCAACCCCCGCCAGAGCCAGATTAGACACCAGCTCTCTTGATTACACCAACTGGCACTTGAGAGGCGATGTGATCAATATGAGCCAGCCGCCTTGTCTTCCCAAGATATTTCCTAGTGCCAGTTTTAGGCTGGGTCGACCTGGAAATTCCAGCTAGATTGTAAACATCTGCCTCACTGTGAATTTTAACCCTGATCACCAAGACGGGAAGGTCTTATCACGATTCTTCACACAAGATTCTTCACACAAGATTCTTCATGCATTATTCTTAACACAAGATTCTTTGCAGAAATATTCTCCACACAAGATTCTTAACACAAGATTCTTCACACAAGATGCTTCACACAAAATTCTTCTCACAAAATTCTTCTCACAAAATTCTTCTTACAAGAATCTTTTCAGTAGATTCTTCACACAAGATTCTTCACACAATATTCTTCACACAAGATTCTTCACACAAGATTCTTCACACAATATTCTTCACACAAGATTCTTCTTATAGTAGATTCTTAGACCGTTCTTGCACAAAGAATGTGTAATTGAGCAATAATGTGAAGTTTCTTTCTAGAGGCAACAATGTGAAAGAATAAACACATAAAACCTCATCGATTTCTAGTTCCTCACAAGCGACCGTCTCTTTTCTGAAGTAGGCTTAGCAGGGAAGACTTCACACGAGCATCTTGGTTATCTTTCTTCCTTATCGAGGTGCTCTATCCCCACAGACTCGCGGTAGGGTGTGAGATAGCCAGTGGCGATACTCTCATAGCAGTGTGACCTTTAGCTCCACACGCACGCTGAGGTCATCATGACATTCTAGACATGAAACAACCTGCTGGACTTCTTCGTTCACCAGCTTACATAGACTACTTAAGTGTTTCTCCAACCAGCTTGCATAGACTACTTCTGTGTTTCTCCAACCAGCTTGCATAGACTACTTCTGTGTTTCTCCAACCAGCTTGCATAAACTACTTCAGTGTTTCTCCAACCAGCTAGCATAGACTACTTCAGTGTTTCTCCAACCAGCTTGCATAGACTACTTCAGTGTTTCTCCAACCAGCTTGCATAGACTACTTCAGTGTTTCTCCAACCAGCTTGTATAGACTACTTCAGTGTTTCTCCAACCAGCTTGCATAGACTACTTCAGTGTTTCTCCAACCAGCTTGCATAGACTACTTCAGTGTTTCTCCAACCAGCTTGCATAGACTACTTCAGTGTTTCTCCAACCAGCTTGCATAGACTACTTCAGTGTTTCTCCAACCAGCTTGCATAGACTACTTCAGTGTTTCTCCAACCAGCTTGCATAGACTACTTCAGTGTTTCTCCAACCAGCTTGCATAGACTACTTCAGTGTTTCTCCAACCAACTTGCATAGACTACTTCAGTGTTTCTCCAACCAGCTTGCATAGACTACTTCTGTGTTTCTCCAACCAGCTTGCATAGACTACTTCAGTGTTTCTCCAACCAGCTTGCATAGACTACTTCTGTGTTTCTCCAACCAGCTTGCATAGACTACTTCTGTGTTTCTCCAACCAGCTTGCATAGACTACTTCAGTGTTACTTAATATAGATTAATTCAGTACTTTTCAAATTAGGTTATATTGAATAATTCAGTGTTTCTCAGACAAGATTATATAGACTGATTAAATACTTCTCAAACTAGAATATATAGACTAATTAAGTGCTTTTAAATATAGATTAATTCAGTGCTTTTCAAATTAGCTTATATTGAGTAATTCAATGTTTTTAAAGCTTGATTATGTAGACTAATTAAATGCTTCTCAAACTATATTATATAGTCTAATTCAGTGCTTCCTAATATAGATTAATTAATTAATAAGGGGAGCTGCGTGGTCTTGAGGTTTGGTGTCCGCCTCGAGTGCTGAAGGTCCCGGGTTCAAGCCCCGGCGAGGGCCGGGATTTTTTTCACGTGGACTTCTGGTAATAACATTTACTCTGGTCTCTGGGTAGTGAGATCGGACGCCCGTGTGTATTGTTGCGCACGTACAAAATCCCTTGGCAGTTGAAAATCGAAAAAGAATAGCCTAGCGGCGCTGCCCGGGCAAAATGTCGAGTTAAAAATCTACCCAAAGTATTTCAGGATCCTCGCCGGTGCTACGGAGTTCGTGCAGTGAGCTGAGTTTCTCCAGACTCAGGTTTGAGTTAGGAGGAGAACGGAGCACTTATGGGTTACATCCGTGTGCTGTGATGTTGATCCATTGACTAACCTAAACTAAACTATAGATCAGTGCTTATCAAACTAGCTTATATTGAGTAATTCAGTGTTTCTCAAACTAGATTACATAGACTAATTCAATGCCTCTCAAACTAGATTATATTGGCTAATTCAGTGCTTCTTAATATAGATTAATTCTTCTTCCTCTTCTTCTGCGTTCATCCGGAGTTTTTTTTTCTTTTTCCGGACGTGATTGCGTTGTGCCTGTTTACAGCAGAGCTGCGTTCTTGCGCCGTTAAGCCTTCACATCTGACTTCTGCGGGCATTTTTTGACCGGGTTAGATGTGATGTCACCATATTAACGGAGTTTCGGGTAGCCAGACACCAGGAGATCAAGTTGCGATGGGGTGTGAAACATATCTGAAATGTAGCTCTAATTTAATTCTATGAATATCAATCAATCCGGTGCCGTCTCCACAATGAAGGCTGGCCGCAATTTATATTTAAAACTGTCTGTCTCTCACATTCTGTCGTTCATCTCTTGATGTTATATTCCCATTTGTATCGTTGTCTACCTCTTGCTCGCTTGCCTTCAGTCTTACCTCCAGTGTGGTTTTTATAGGAGTGTTTTGTCTTTTAACGAAATATTTCACTTGCCTTTATTTCATTTCTTTCATGAACTCTCTTTTCATTCCCTGTTTTTCTAGAACCCCTGTATGTGATTGTTATTGTTTCACATTCTCCTGTATATCCAATGTTCAATGAATAGCAGTGGCCCAAACGCACGGAGCCCGACTGAGAAAAGTCAGATAAGACGATCAAATCAAGTCATGGAAGACCATAGGTATATAATTTAGCAGCTTGGATAGCGAAGGTGGATTTGATGTTTTAGACCGGAATATTCAACAAATCAAGCTAAAAACCATCTACTTTAACAGTTTGAAGATCGAGTACAACCCACTAAGCAACGCTGATCGTATTCCAGTACGAACCATGGACCTTGTCCACGTTGGATTAGAAGCACTAGACTCGAGTGTCGCTCTCGATTGAGCTCGACAGCAGTGCATAACCCTGACTGGACCCGGGATCGAACTCCGAATCATTCGCGCGTGAGGCGGTTGTTTAACCACTTGACCACGCTGCTCACTCTAGACGCGACTAAGTTATCATACTAGAATATCACAACGTCACCCATTGTAGGCTACAGCTCAAAGTTTGCCCGACTGCCGCTACTAACATCCGTCAATCGACGTGACCCCGAATGACCAGGTCTTTTCGATCTGGCAAGGTAACCAGGCACCTAAAGATTAGTTAGTGACACTATTAGTGATGTAAAGCTAGCTATAGTATTGATTACTTCGATCGACAAAGTCACCTGGACTTAAACGTTAACTTCTCGTCAAGAAATCAATGGCAAACTACTGAACGTTAAATTGCCTCGTAAATCAGAGTTGGGGTTGATCTCATCGTCGTGCATAAGACATACAACATATCTAAAAGTAGTTTTGTCTCCTGGTGCAGAAGTCAGTTTTCTTCCTCTCATGGAAAGAGAGGTAACCCGAAAATATGTGTAAACTAATTTATCAAGAGTTGTCTCGCCTCATAAGATCTCATTTTATCCTGTATTCAAAGGGTGTGAAAGTAGATAGGAAGTTCGATGAAAGCAGCAAGTTCTCTCATACGGAGTGTTTAGCTGGTCGAACTTTGCTGTATACTTGTTTCTTCAGTGATCTGTCGTCATTTGATGATGACAGATTCGAATCCCGGCCAGCCGATTCCTTTGAATTTTCCTTCGTCTATTTGACTTCGTTGGTTCTCAACCATTACCCCTACCCCTTTCAACCACAAAGAGAAGTTATAGTAGGGTCCATCACCGGCTCAGAATGATAGTCCTGTTGCTAGTCAGCCACCAAAACAGTTGCCCATGGTTTTACCCTCACAGTCTTATTAATTACCATATGGGGTAATGGACTTAATGATTATCTATTTGACTTCGTTTTCGAATTCGATTTCACCATTACCCCTAACCCGTTCAACCTCAAGGAGAGGTTATAGTAAAGTCAAAATGATGGTCCTGTGACAGACAGCCACCAAAGCAGCTGACTATGGTTTTACCCTCACAGTTTTATCAATCCGAAGGTGATTGTTGATTACATGGGATACTGGACACAGTATTTGACCTCTGTTTTCTGTTTCTTACTTACTGGATTTGTTTGGTTGGGTTAATGGTTAAGGATCACTTTTGAGACATCTCCATCAGTGCTCCAGTCTGCTACGATAGATCACAGAAGGCGAATCTCAGCACAATGCCCGAGCAATATAGCGGTGGCGAGGTTTCAAATATGCTCCCAAATCGGCTGCGGCTGATTTCGAACCTTCGGCTCGGTAAGTCGAGGAATTGTGAATCTGCGCTCATTAACCCCCCTTGGCCGTAGACGCCGACACCCTACAATGCAGGACTGGTAATAGGTATTTAAACTCATTGTATTGCACATCTCCATAGAATTCTTTGTTAATTTATATGTTAATGCTCATTCCCATAGAAATCTTAAATAATTTATTTATTGATGCTCATCTCCATAGAAATCTCTAATACTTGATTGATTAAAATTTTTGGGAAAAAGTTGCGTGTGGGGAGGGGAGAGTGGTTTGGTTGTTTGTTTGTGCGAGGCGTGTCTGAAAGGTTACGCTGACTCCCTTCAAATCCTAGCATGTTGGTGAACATTTGGATAAGAACCAGTTTGATCTCTTGGGAGCCAATTTGGACACCTTGCCTTCTCGGATAAGGACTCAAATTAAGAGCAAGTTGGGCACGTTAATAATGTTTCGGCGGTGGGAAATCGTCATGAGTAGACCGCCAGACCATCGCCCTGGCAAAATTGTTAGCAAAGGAAATGTAGCCGTGGGGCAGGTAGAATCTGTTACCTACGACCAAGGGGAAGTAAGCCTTACACAAAATGCAAGCTAAAATAGAACACTCCCCCTCTGCTGTGTGTCCACCGTGACGAGGTAGAGGGGCTTGTGCGTCCCAATGACCCCAAGAGCTATGCCGACGGTAGCACAGCTACTGGTAGGGCCACCATGTCGGACAGGTCAAGGGAGAGGGACCAGACGAAGAGACACACAAACCTGCTGCCTTGTAGGTAGACTGGGGACAGTCAAAGGCTAGGGAAAGCATCCCAAATAAATGCTTGTTGAAATCGGATGTACTGAGCCACAGGCTTGACAAAGCAGTGCAACGTAACTTAATTCATGATGTCACAAATCAAAATTAATCGTTATGGTGCTAATCCCGCGAAGTCCCATCAGGCGGCGATAGTGCCGGGCCCCCTGCCTCGAGGGGGTCCACCCATGACTACTGGTGGTCACCTTCCCCTGTGCTGTGGAGTCAAGGCACAGAGGAGTAGGTTAAGAGCTATTGACCAAATACCCCGGACACTCAACATACTACAGTGGAATGCCGAAGGAGTTTACAAGAAGAAAGACTCCCTAACACAGCGTCTTCATAAAGATAGAATAGATGTGGCATGCATTCAAGAGACACACCTCAACGCCAATCACAAATTCTCAGTCAGAGGATATCAGGCCACACGTTTCGACCGCGAAAGACACAAAGGAGGAGTTCTAATACTTACACAAAATACAATACCTTGCAGCGAAGTATCTGTGATCTCTGACAACCAAACGGAAATTATAGGTGTTGATATAATGATAAAGGACGTGAAAATAAGAATCTACAATCTGTATAGCCCAGCAGATAAGGACCTTACACTCTCAAACATGAAAATAACTGACACAAACTGCATTATTGTCGGAGACTTTAATAGCCGTTCAGAAAGATGGGGATACCCAGATACTGACAAAAGAGGAGATGAATTGGAGGACTGGGAAATAGACTCAAATCTCCATCTACTCAACAAAGCGGATGACACACCGAGCTTCTACTCCAGAAGATGGCTTACCACTTCTACTCCAGACTTAGCTTTCTGCACAGGAGACATCCTCCACAAAATCGATCGCCATGTGCTGGACCAATTAGCAGGTAGTGACCACAGACCAATCAAGCTTGTAGTGAATATGGAGTATGTTCCACAGGAGCAAAAGCCCTTGCCCCGCTGGAATTACAAACGAGCAGACTGGGACAGATTTGCCATACTAACAGACAAATATTGCGAAAACATAAATACACGATATGGCAACATAAAGCAAATGGTGGAAAGTCTAAACAGAGCGATAATACAGGCAGTCACTGAGTCCATTCCTAGAGGAGCGAGGAAAAATTACAAACCATACTGGACTGAAGAACTACAAAGTTTGGAGGACAAAGTTGAAGATGCCAGGAAGACAGCAGAGAGAGAACAAACAATTGAAGCGAACATCTCTCTCAAAGCCATCTCAGCAAAATATAAAAGAACAGTAAATCAAACAACAAGAGATTGTTGGAGGAAAAAAACCGAAAACCTGAATTTTGACAGGGATGGAAACAAACTATGGAAACTAGTGAAAGCCATGAACAATGAAGGGCCTAGAAACAAACAAATAACAATTAAACAAGGAAATGCCTTGCTTACAGGAAAAAAGGCTGCAAATGCACTAATGGAACACTATGCAAATGCAAACCACATTGATATTACAACCGAACAGAAGAAAGAAATCAAAGACAAACAGATACATCATAGAAATACAGAGACAGCAGCAGAATATATGATGGCAAATCTAACAATGGAAGAAATGGAACAGGCAATGAATACCCTAAAAAAGAAGAAATCACCAGGAAAGGATGGAATCACAAATGAAATGCTAATAGGACTAGGCACCAAGGCAAAGAAGAAACTACTAGCAGTCCTAAATAACAGCTGGAAGAGAGGAATAGTCCCACAGGCATGGAAGGAAGCTATACTAATACCAGTCCCAAAGAAAGGAAAAGACCTGGAAGAACCAAATGGCTATCGACCTATCAGTCTACTTAGCTGTGTAGGAAAATTAATGGAACGCATTATCAATGGCAGGCTAACATGGCATCTGGAAGAAAACAAACTCTTAACACCACACCAAGCAGGATTCAGAAAGTACAGATCCACTGAAGATCAAATAACCTATATAGCTCAGGAAATAGAGGATGCCTTCCAAGAGAAAAAGCAAACACTAGCAGTCTGGATAGATTTAGAAAAAGCATTTGATAAAGTATGGAAGGAAGGACTGAAAGTAAAACTGCAAAACAAGCATGTTTGTGGAAAAATGTATAAATGGATCAGCCACTACCTTGAGAACAGAACTGCCAGGACAAAAGTACAAGGACAAACAAGCAAAATGATGCTGTTGGAGCAAGGTGTCCCCCAAGGAGGAGTTCTTTCACCAACATTATTCCTAGCATATATAAATGACATCACAGAAAATTTTCCAGCCAGAGTACACACATCCTCCTTTGCAGATGACCTAGCCATAAGGACATCTGAAGAATATATTAGTACAGCTAACAGCAGAATACAGCAAGCCTTATTAGCGCTAGAGGACTGGTCAAAATCATGGCTAGTGAAGATAAGTGAGGAGAAAACAACATGCACAGTGTTCTCCCTCTCAAATAAAACTCAGCAACCTAAGCTGGTATTGAATGGAAAAATATTGCGCCATGAAGAAAATCCAAACTATCTAGGAGTCGCATTTGATCGTCGCCTGACATGGAAGACACAGGTTGAGAAAAATCGAACAAGAGCAAGGCAGAGAATGGCAATCATGAAAAAGCTTGCTGGTTCAACATGGGGAGCAGATGAGAAAGTTCTCAAGAAGTTATATACTGGACGGGTGAGGCCAGTACTGGAATATGGCATTGCAGCTTGGGCAACAGCAGCTAAGTCAAACTTTAACAAAATAAGTAGAGACCAAAACCATGGAATGCGAATCATAACTGGAAGCCTGAAGACAACGCCTATTAATGAACTAGAAAAGATCACTTGTTTACAACCAATGCAGGATAGAAGAGATAGTAGAGCCCAGCAACAAGCAGAAAAATTTAGAAGATTGACAGACCACCCTATGTACAACAGATTTAATGGTTTTGGAAAGGGAAGACTGAAGCGTAGCAACTTTGTAGAAACTGCAAAACGAAGGATTAGGGCAGATCCTATACTTAACATATCAACAGTCAAACCCATTTACAATGCACACAAGTTCCCAGCTTGGAGACAGCAGCAACTGCCTGAGATGATAGAAAACATTCCTGGTATTGAGAAAAAGAACACTCAGCATGAAACCGAAAGAAGAGAAATAACCCTAAACTACATAAAAGAACATTACCCAAGCAGGAATTGGACCCATGCATATACAGATGGATCAGCCAAAAATTCAATAGAGAATGGAGGAGGAGGAATTCTCCTAAATTTAAAAAATGGAGTGAAAAAAAACACATTCAATGGCAACTGGAAAATTTTCAAGTAACTTCAAAGCGGAGGTAGAGGCTCTGAAAACTGCAGCAGAAATGCTCCTGATGGAGGAAAATAAAGAGAAGCAAATTGTCAAAGACTGGAATACGAGGCCAGAGGTCTGCCTCAAGATAGAACACCAACGGGAAGAGTGGTCAACCTCATATAGACTAGAGGTGATACCTTGCCCGGAATAAGGGCAGGGTAGGTGATAGAATGGGGAACTATTAACTAGTTCTCTCATGAGGCACGGAGACGGTGACCAGATAGTTAGCACTCTGGTCACGACAGAATCACGGCGCCTACATGATAGCCACGATTGCAAATCAACCGAAAACAGTTAATGTAAGCGTGCCAAACAGAACGGCACGCAGAAAGCCGAAGGACACCTCAAGGTCCTTCCGCGTGGTGTGTAACCACGCGAGCAAGCTAGTCAGACTGGGGACTGACTTTGTAGCGTGCACCTCGTTGTAGTATTGATAGGAGATTTGTGTAACCAAATAGATAGAATTAGCATTAGGGTTTAGAAACTAGGGATAGTAATTCTGTGGCTTTGTGTGTGGTTTTGATAGCGACTGTTATGTACTTGTAAAGAGCCAACGGCAATAAAATGTATCATTTATTTCCTCTCACACGACTTGCAAGTTTCTTGTGTGGTGCGAGAGAAGTAATCTGATGATGCCTTACACATGAGTTGTTGACAGGCAAAGATTAATGTGGTGTCAAAAGTGGTGCTTGGACGAAAGAGCCAAGCTAATACCCACATGAAAGATTAATGTGGTGTCAGAAGTGGTGCTTGGACGAAAGAGCCAAGCTAATACCCACATGAAAGATTAATGTGGTGTCAGAAGTGGTGCTTGGACGAAAGCGCCAAGCAAATACACTCATCCACGGCTCTAGACTAAGTTTACAAATAGTGAAGTAGTGATTTAATTTGTGTCAGTGACGATTAACTTGTGCAGAACTAGGACAAGTTGCTAACGAAACTGTGCCTATCGTGACGAAATAGTGCTTATTTATGTTTAGTAAAATATTATATACTTAAATCATGTGTTTCTTCAAAGTTGTAAGTATTGATATTATTATTTTCTGTTATTTATTCATGTAATTATTTATTTATTTATGAATAACTATCAAAAATGATTCTTGGCGGAGCGATACACAGCCAGCAACAATATCGATTTTTCCAAGCTAAAAATAGCGCTGCGCCTCTGACGTAGCACGATTGACAAGCAGTTGGGTTACGCCATTGGCAATCAGCATCTGAGTGTTTACAAATCGGTAAACTGCTGCCCGCCTGAATCAGTGCTGGATATTACCTATTATTTATTTATTTGAGTTAGTATTTGAATATATATGTTTATTTAAACAATATTAATATATTTTCGTTTATTTCAAAGCAGTTATTGAATTTGTTTTTCGTACTTTTTCTTGTGTTTACCGTCACGATGGCACTATTTTCAGCCAGGCAAATTAGACTGGTCTGCACAACACTTGCATAGATTAAACTAGGTTAGTGACGAAAGGCATATACGGTTAGAACGAAGACAGGACATTGACAATTTAATATTAAGTAAACTATATTCTGTTTTGTTCGTGGGCATGTCAGTGTCATTGTGTCAAATTGTCGAATAATATGTCGTTTGCTATTTGCTAATTGTTGCTGCTCTGTAAACCAGGGTGAACAACAGCTGATTATAAGATTGGTGTGTATGCCGAAGTGCCAAACAGGTGACCTAGATAGAGAACTCGTGGCGATATTGAAGCGCCAAACAAGGTGACCTGTGTTACCGGAGTGTGTTCCTTGGTCTCGGGAACATTAAGTTGAGTAAAACCTACATATTTGGCATGCTATGTGATTAATAGTGCATCTCTTTTTCAGCTTGTGATGCATTAGCATACTTTTGTGCTCTGTTTTGTGCAGGACTAAATTTTTCAGGTTATACACAAAGAGTACAATTTGCAGTGCTCAGATATTAACAAATATAACATATCAAAGAAAAATAAGTGAATAAAAAGGTCAGTGTAGGTCAACACTAGCTATTTACCTAACATCATGGCTACTTTAGCTGACTTCATAAAAGCAGGCAAAGAAATGCAATACACAGGTAAAGAGCTAGAAGAATATGCTGATAAGAAATTTAAAGAAGCAAAGGATGCAGAGAGAGATGAACGCGCACATGAAAGACAACACCAGATACAACTAGCTGAGATAACAAAACAAAAAGAATTACAAATTAAGCAACAACAGTTAGAGCAGGATAAGGAGATTAAACAGAAAGAACTAGAATTAAAGCAAAAGCAAATAGATCAGGAAAAAGAATTAAAACAAAAGCAAATAGATCAGGAAAAAGAATTAAAACAAAAGCAAATAGATCAGGAAAAGGAAATAAAACAAAGAGAATTAGATCTAAAGCAAAGAGAGATAGATGAAATGATTAAAGTCAAGGAAAAACAAATACAGGTAGAATCAGAGACTCAGTTAAAGATGAACGATATGGATATAAACTCACACGCAGAGATCTCTGCCACTAAACTTAAAAGTCAACAAGAAGAAAATAAGTTCAACAAATACAAGAATATTATCAAACCATATTGTAAAGAAGATTCAATATCAGCCTGGACAGAAAATGTCGAGTATCAATTTAAATATCACCAAGTTCCAATAGACATGTGGGCTATGATTTATATGAAGAACCTAAGTGGTGAACCCCTTAAAGTGATAGAAGCTATACCAACTGATCTTAGATCTAACTATCAATACATCCATGATAGAATAATGCAACACTTTTTACTTGATGCCCCTGGGTATCAGGTTCAGTTCTCAAATTTAAAACCTAAACCTAGTGAGACTTTCATTGACTACGTCTCAAATGTTCAGAGTGTACTAAATAGATGGCTTAAGGCAGCTAACATAGGAAAAGACTTTGATAGACTTAAAAATTTAATAGCCATGGATAAAATCATATCCACTATACCATCTCCTTTTGCTAAATTTCTACAGCAGTCAGACATTGAGAACATAGAGCAGTTCGAAAAGAAAGGGTCTGCATATTTTTCTTCTAACAGAGATATTTTTAAAACCTCAAATGACTCTGAAGTAGTTTCCTTTGTGAAAGACCAACCAAAAAATTATCAAAGTAAGAGAAAACCCTTTCAGAAAATCGACACGAAAGATAGGAAAGTATCAAAATGTATTTATTGTCAACTTTTGCATGACACTTATTCCATGTGTGACAAATCGCCAAATTATCCGGCGCATCTTGAAAATGTTATCAAGAAGCAACAAAACAAAAGATCTGCATACAGGCGTGCAATCAAATGCTTCTTTTGTTCCAGCTACGGCCATTATTCAAATAAGTGTCAGGGCCGCCAACGTATGAAAGCCAACAATGCTATTTTGATTGATACATCTTCTGATAGTGGTAGTGAGACTGAGTGTGAAGTTGAGAATGTATTACCTTTCAAGCAATCTGAAGATGTGTGTTGTGTGAACGATGTGTTAGCCTTTGACAGTTGTGACCAATGTCACCAATTTCATGCAGACGGCAAACTTATATGTGGGCATACAGTAACATCCTCCTTAGAGAATGCAAACGCAGCTATAGCCTCCAGAGGCAATCTATTGTTTCACTCTGCGTTGGTCAATGATAAGCCATGCCGATGTTTGCTAGGCAGTGGGAGCTCTATTATTGGTGTGAAAAAGGAACTTGTTAATCCAAAGGATTATACTGGTGACTCTGTAAAATGCCGAACTTTTTCTGGTAATATAGAAACCTATCCTCTGGCAAGAGCCCGTATAAACACCCCGTTCCTTTAGGTTACCTTTACTTGTGCAATACTAGACAACCCTTGTGCTGAGTTAATTCTTGGGTGTCTGCCCCAGCTAAAGCACTGTACAGATGAAGAAATATCTGTCTGGGAGGAAAAGAATGGGTTCACTCCAATAAACAGTGAAGATATCCTCGGACATCACAGTCCTAACAAAGGTGCTAGACCAATAACACTTGAAACTGGTCAATACATAATGGTGCTACTACCAAACAAGCATAATAAAATGTTAACTTCATGGCAAGGGCCTTTCAAAGTGATACAACAACTGTCAGATGTTGACTATGAAATATCAATAAACGGACACTTAAAGATATTCCATGTCAACATGCTGAAACCTTACTTTTCACGACAACAGACAGAAGTAGAGACAGACGAACAAAGTGCACCCACATCTAGTGATCAGACGACAGACATACACAACGCAACTACACTAGTTAGCGAGACTGGCATATCCGACGATATCCATACATCTAGCGAGAATACAGAATACGCACTTAGTACCACCACCGTACTGAATCAGGTAGACGACGACGGAATGGAACTTCCCGTTCCTATTGTGGACAAGACTGCTACATTAGAGAGCATACAGATAGAACAGGGACTAACAGACAGTCAACGACGACAATTAGTAGAATTAGTGACGGAATACAAAGACATATTTTCTGACATTCCAGGTAGGACGGACAGAATCGAACACTCCATTCTTCTTTCTGACTCTAAGCCTATTAAATGCAGGCCGTACTCAATCCCACTTAGCTATAGGGAAAATCTAAATAAGGAAATTCTTAATTTAGAAGCTAGTGGGATCATCCAGAAATCCACTTCTGAGTACTCTTTTCCAATCGTCCTAGTTAAGAAAAAGGACTCTACAATTCGTCTCTGTGTGGACTATCGAAAACTCAACAACGTCACTAAGATCGACGCAGAGCCAATTCCTTCCTGCTAAGATCTTATTCTTGACATGTCCACCTCCAAAATCTTTTCTAAACTAGATCTTACTAAGGGATATTGGCAGGTCCCTATGCAGTCTCAATCCATCCATCTTACTGCTTTTTCAACACCTTTAGGACTATACGAGTGGCGTTTTCTTCCTTTCGGTCTTCGAAATGCTCCTGCCACTTTCGTACGCTTAACTAGAGATCTACTTCATGGAGTGACGAATACAGTTACCTATATAGATGATATATGTGTCCATACTGATGACTGGACAACACACTTACTGAAACTAAGACATGTCTTTGACAGGTTGCGACTCTTCGGGCTCACTGTCAAACCGAGCAAAGTCGAATTGGGCCTTAAAGAAATTGAGTTTTTGGGTCATGTCATTTCTCAAGGTCAACTAAAGACTGACAATAGAATTATTACAAAAATTATGAACCTGACCATGCCTACCACAAAAAAGCAGGTCAGAAGCCTTTTGGGGTTAGTAAATTACTATAGCAAATTCATACCAAATTTAGCGGAAATTACAAGTGTATTTTCCAATGTGTTAAAAGCATCTGTAAAATTGGATGTCAAAGATGCATTATTAATTTCTGCATTGTCAAAATTGAAAATCCTTTTTAGTAATGTACCAATTCTCCGCTTGCCTAATCCTAGGCTCGTTTATTATCTTAGGACAGATGCCAGCAGAATCTCCATCGCTGCAGTATTAGGCCAATTTTATGATGGCATCTTCCACCCGATTTGCTACGTGAGCCGTAAGATCACACCAACTGAGTCCAGATATTCCATATCAGAGTTGGAAGCCCTAAGCGTCATCTATGCGGTGAGGAAGCTCCATCGATTCTTGGCAGGTGTTCACTTCATTGTCCAGACTGACAACTCCCCAATCACGGTCATACAGAGTGGTGTGCATCGGAATGACCGTATATACAGGTGGTCGCTAATACTACAAAATTACACCTTTAGTATAGAGCATATCAAGGGTAAGGATAACATCTTGGCTGATACCCTTAGTCGACCATCTGAGGTAGAGATACCAGAAATACCACATAAGAGTGTAGAGTAATAGATGTTAACTTAGTACAGTAAAATATTCTATGTTAAATATGTTACAAATACATAGACAGTATGTGCTGAACTAGGTACTGAGAACATTAGATTACTATGTGTCCGTAGACATCAAAATTAAGAACTTTGCTCTGAGAACTAATATATCACTTTGGGAACGAGGGCAGCTCATTACTTGCTAAGCTCCATATGTGTTCCAGTGAATCATTTGTGTTAAGCAGAGAAAAACAGTGTCAGGACATTACATAAATACAGACACGAAAACTGTGGTCTACGACACAAGCGAACTCTACAGGTGCAATACCCATAAGACACAAGTGTGACTATGTGATGTATTTCATATACCCAGGACAGTTGTATAGATATTAGGCCAATGAAAGCATTTTCTGAACATTCAGGGCAACGACTAACCTGAGTTATTTAAATACCGTGTATATAAATACTCATTGTGATATGTATTATAACGTTTTAATATAGTCATAAATTAGGTAGATTATCTCATTTAATTTATATTTAGATTTAGATAATATAATAGTTTCATTTTTTTTTACTTTAGATAGATTATTAATTTACCCACTTATTTAGCTTAAAAGTAGAATAGGATATTAATTTAAACAGAACAACTAATTATAAACTACAATAATAAATTTAGATAGTAATAGTACCATTTAGTTTACTACATTTCACTTAGTTTCATGTCATTTGAGTTCATTCCATCTTAATGAACCAATCCATTTAACAAACATTATCATTTAGTATTATAATTAGTTTAACACCGTAATAGGATAAATAGATTATATAATTGAAATTACATCATTCACACCATTTAGATTAAGAATATCAATCATATAGTTTTTTTCACTTAAAAACATTAGTTATAATTGTGTTAGATTTAACATCACCCATGTTAGAAAGGTACGTAACTTATTACATTTCACATTACCCATTTCACAAAGGTACATAACTCATCTCACATCAATGTCATTTTAAATAGTTAGATTACATCCCTTAAATTAGATAAATATTAGGAGTAATGTAAGCTTGTTTGAGGATTAATGTCCACAGCTAAAGATTAATGTTTGAGGATTAATGGGACAGATAGATTAAAATAGGTAACACAGTAAATATATATTTATATAACTAGTATTAGTATGTCAGTATTTAGAATATTATTGTAATAGAATATTTTTTTTTTTTTTTTTTTTTTTTTTTTTTTTAAGCATATCCTTTACAGGACTTAGCTGTCAACACCAGCATCTTTCAGCTGTATGTTGATCTCTTGGCAAGATTACGCTCAGTAGTTTGCCATTGCTTTCTGAGCGGCCGGCTCACATACCCCGTAAGTTACCGATGCGATTCGAACCACTGCTGATTTGAACCGTCATCACGTTACCTGACGAGAGTATACGAGATTACGGAGAAAAGTCATAACCTCTAAGCCACGAAGCCGGCGTAATAGAATATAGTGGTGAATAATACCAGGGTACAAACCATCAACCCTTTTTCTTACATGTAAATATGGTGTATATACTTGACTTGTGCAGCAATTTACGCACAGTCATGAGGCTCAACTCTGTCAAATTGAGCCAAACTTGTACAGTGTCACTCCAAGGTTTTTAAATAACCATGAGGGTAAAAGATGTATGACAGAAATAAAGTTAAAAGATACGTGACAGAAGTGATGGTAAAAGATGTGTGACAGAAGTGTGAAAGTGAAAGAAGTTTGACAGAAGTGTGAAAGTGAGAGCGAATGTAAATTATACAAGAGAGATTGAGATCGGTCAGCGGATTTTTCTGCCGCTCAACGCGACTTTTTATTTTTTGTCTGCGTCAAATGTGTGCTTTCTTTGTTGTGTTGTCGTGAATGTGTTGTGGGTAGTGTAGTGTAGATCTTAGAGAAAGTATTTTAAGTCTCATAAGACGGAGATGTAGTCACTAATTAGTGTGATACACTTCTTTGTGGCCACATTCAACCGAATTATGGCACTTGAAAACTTACTTACATACACATGATAGTTAGATACACATGTTAGAGAGCAGATTATACTATTAATGTAATCCAAACACGCAAACAACCAGAAAAACAAACATATAAATTGCATACATATTTTATAGATCAAAGGGAGATAACTCCGGGTCAGGGGACATAATAGACAACGAAACACTAACTTAACAGTGAAAGATAACTTTACACGCGGAAGCGAGATAGGTAAAGCCTGTCGCACACAGCTTGTGTAATGGTTGTTTAATATTATATGGGGGACATGAAGCAATTCATGTGTTGACCCTAAGAAAGTCAACTTTGTATGGGTAGTGAGTTAATTTACTATTTGAGGGCAGGTCTTATTAGACAACGGTCCGGTTCAGACATACCTCTAATTAATATAATATTGCGATTGAGAATAGGGCTCACGCCAACCAAACAAGTTTGTGGCGATTGCCAGTAACCAAGTAAAGTGATACGACATTGTGACATTAGGCACTAGAAGTCTATTGAGTAGCCCAAAGCCAGGTTATCTACAGTCTTTGACAAAAATTAGATACACTAATTTTTTAGAAACCTCTTGCGTCACAACCAATGAGTCAAAGTTGATGACGCAACACAGGAGGGGGGGGGGGGTGTGTCAAAGACTGGAATACGAGGCCAGAGGTCTGCCTCAAGATAGAACACCAACGGGAAGAGTGGTCAACCTCATATAGACTAGAGGTGATACCTTGCCCGGAATAAGGGCAGGGTAGGTGATAGAATGGGGAACTATTAACTAGTTCTCTCATGAGGCACGGAGACGGTGACCAGATAGTTAGCACTCTGGTCACGACAGAATCACGGCGCCTACATGATAGCCACGATTGCAAATCAACCGAAAACAGCTAATGTAAGCGTGCCAAACAGAACGGCACGCAGAAAGCCGAAGGACACCTCAAGGTCCTTCCGCGTGGTGTGTAACCACGCGAGCAAGCTAGTCAGACTGGGGACTGACTTTGTAGCGGGCACCTCGTTGTAGTATTGATAGGAGATTTGTGTAACCAAATAGATAGAATTAGCATTAGGGTTTAGAAACTAGGGATAGTAATTCTGTGGCTTTGTGTGTGGTTTTGATAGCGACTGTTATGTACTTGTAAAGAGCCAACGGCAATAAAATGTATCATTTATTTCCTCTCACACGACTTGCAAGTTTCTTGTGTGGTGCGAGAGAAGTAATCTGATGATGCCTTACACATGAGTTGTTGACACAAATAGCTATTCACAGATGCAAAGTCAGCTGTCTCAATACTGAAGAGCAATAACAGCACAGAACTAGCTGACCTAAGAGCAACACTCCATGGTCTATGGCAGAAATCCAAAAAAGTTGTAATACAGTGGATCCCATCACATTGCAGTATACCTGGAAACGAAGAGGCTGACAGACTGGCAAAAGAGGGCGGACGACTACCACAGCCTGACATAGACATAACCTATAATGAGGCAAAGAGGTTGATAAAAAGCACTTATAGAACCAAATGGGAATCAGAGCGTCCAGGCTATCAGAAGGATGATGCATATTACAAACTTGACCGAAGAGAACAAGTAGCAATCTTCAGACTCCGCACAGGACATAACAGGCTGAAATACCACTTGTTCAATAAACTAAAGATAGGAGATACTGATGAATGTAATTGTAGAACTGGAAAAATGACAGCAAAACATTTGCTGCAGGATTGCCCAACGTATGCAGAACAGAGAAAGATTTGTTGGCCCACACCTGCTTCCTTTGAGAACAAGCTCTATGGAGATATCAACAAGCTCAAGTTGACCGCATCTTACTTTAACTACATACAGGTTGACATTTAAAGGTGCATGAAGACCCAGAGGCATGAAATGGAATATTGCTTGGATAGCAAATCCATTACGTGGAAAGTCCGAATCAAAATCCCATTGTGTGGGCTTCATAAAAGGTGGAAAAGTGTCCTAGAGGCATGAAATGGAATATTGCTTGGATAGCAAATCCATTACGTGGAAAGTCTGAATCAAAAGCCCACTTTGTGGACTTCATTAAAGGTGGAAAAGTGTCCTAGTGGCACGAAATGGAATATTGCTTGGATAGCAAATCCATTACATGGAAAGTCCGAATCGAAAGCTCACTGTGTGGATGTTATCTGCAGACTGCTGGTTTCCGGAAGAACAGCCTATGGTGAACGGAAGGCCCAATATACGGAAGTGAGGCTAAGCAGCCATGTGCAGGACGTGACGATTCCTTGGGTGAGCCCAGTACCAGAGCGCTATGTATCGGCTCTGCAAGTATGGAAGCCTCCTTGGATGGCGGGGAATGCCCATGGTCTGCCCCTGCCTTCCCTTGAGGGCTGACCAGGATCTTTGGCTGTTCTATATGGGCCAGCTGGGATGGGGGATAACACCACAACAGTGAGAGTCAAACGTCCTAAGAAACCCCCGGGAAGGTTAACCCGGTCAACAAATGCCCGCAGAAGTCGGATGTGTCGGCCTAACGGCGCAAGAACGCAGCTCTGCTGTAAACAGGCACAACGCAATCACATCCGAAAAAAAACTCCGGATGATCGCAGAAGAAGAAGAAGAAGAAGAAGAACACTCTAGCTCAGTGGATCTCAACCTTTTTTGGCCCGTGTCCCCCTTCACCATATTTTCAGAACGTCATTCCCCCCTTTCGTATTTACTACCTAAAAATTTGGCCCGTGCCCCCCCCCCCCTTTCACCATATTTTCAGAACGTCATTTCCCCCTTTCGTATTTACTACCTAAAAATTTGGCCCCTGCCCCTACACAGTATACGTATCAATGGAAACGAAATTTAATAGCACATACTAAAACAAGTCTAGACGTCCACATAAAGCATGTTTTGTGGGTCTACTTACTTTATAAATTGAATTTTAGAAGGGTGAGACGTACAGAACCGTGCAGTATGAAGGGAAAAACAATATCAAGTAATCGGTTTTTGTATTAACGCGATCTTGAAATAATCTTAATTTTCCTTCCCCCCCCCCCCTAACCCCGAAACCCTATAATTCCCACCTTTAGAGATATCTTCATTATTACTCTTCTTGTCCGTCCATTATGTTCTCATCATTCATCTATAAAATCACGTCTCCGCAGCCCATTTGTTTCATCAATGGACTGTTTTACAGCTGCTACTTCAGTTCCTTATTTCCTATACTTCTATTATATTTTTGCCATCATTTCTAGACGTGTATTACTTTAACTCAGCCTGCCTCAGGAAGTTATAAATTATTTCCACATCTTATATTCCAAGCACTTGAACAGAAACACTACTGGACATGGGTTAAAGTAACACTTTTGGTAAACAACATTAATGACACAACGTGAGGGCATAAGCCAAGTTCAGGGACGTTTATTACATTACAAATAAATAAATAAATAAATAAATAAAATACATAAATAAATAAATAACTAGTACATACGTATTATATAAACCAGTTTTAACTTATATCAGTTAGCAACAAACTAACAAAAATCCTGAAGATATAAACATAGTTTTAGAGAAGGATATTAAAAACATTCCTAACAGCTAAAAGTCTAAAAGGTCTAATCTATATATTTTAAAATTAGCTAAGACACAACGATCAGAAATAGAGCAAATTAGTCTTATATGGGAAAATACAACGCAAGAGAAACAAAGGAAGATAGAAATATGCATATGTGCAACGCTGAAACAGATAGGCAATATATTTAAATAGTTGGTTTTATGATTATGTTTCCATTGCTGTTATGTTTTGTAGAGACGTGTAAACATTCGCTCACCGTATTGTTTTGAATTCATTATTATTAACTGATTTAGTGTCAAATTATAATATATCGCCAAATGTGATCGCCAATTTGGACGCAGGGGCAATATATCGCCATACTAGGGTCATCGTGTTATGTGTTTTGTGTCGTGGTATTTTTCGCAATTTCAATGCTCAATGAACGGAAACCTATGTAGAAACTTATACAACAACAGTGAATGCATAGTGAGAGCAACTGCAGGACATTCAGAACCCTTCACCATAAGATCCGGAGTACGACAAGGTTGTGTCATGTCTCCTCTCTTGTTCATAACATATACAGACAGCATATGTAAAGAAACCAGCCAAACAGAGACCACAAGAACACCGCATGACGAGAACACGGAAGAAGAAACATCTGCAAATCTAACCATTAGAGAACTCCTAATTGCGGATGACCAAACACTAATAGCAAAATCAGAAGCTGAATTACAAGACCACATGAATAATCTCAATGTAATGTGTAGGGAACATAAAATGAAAATTAGCACAAGCAAAACAGAGGTAATGACTGTAACTAAAGAAGAAAAAGCAACAACGATTCACCTAAACGAACATCTCTTGAAACAAGTAAAGAGTTTGAAGTACCTAGGAAGTATAATATGATCGAATGGCAAATCAGAAGACGAGATTGAAAATAGATGCAATAAGGCAAACCAACTCATTGGACAAATGGCACCAATACTAAAGAACAAACATGTATCAATAACTACTAAGAAAGCACTTTACAACACAATCTTCCTACCAACTCTATGTTACCAATGCCAAACCTGGACAATGACAGAAAAAGAGAAAAGAAACATCACAACAACAGAAATGAGATTCCTGTCAAGAATACTTAACGTATCAAGAAGAGATAAGATCAGAAATGAAGAAAACAGGACTAAAGTGGGGGTTACAGCTGCACTAGATTTTATTAGAAGGCAGCAAGTCAAATGGTTTGGCCATGCAAGTAGGTTGCCAGTCAACAGCATGCCACAACAAGCAATGATGTACAGACCAGATGGAAACAGAGGAAGAGGCCGACCACGTAAACGTTGGGCCGAGGGAATAGCAGAGTCTATGGGAATCTCGATACATGACGCCCATAAACTGTTTATACTTCACCTCGACACTGCAAGGTACAAGAGGAACATGATGAGATGAGGTGAGATGAGATGAGATGAGATGAGATGAGATGAACGGAAATTTACATTGTAATATTTGTTCATGTGACTGGTACAAACCTACTTTTTGTTTGGTGCTGAATCAGCTAATTATTATTTTAAAAGGTTCTTTAGCTAAATAAACATTGATGTGTGTGTGTGTGTGTGTGTGTGTGTGTGTGTGTGTGTGTGAGAGAGAGAGAGAGAGAGAGAGAGAGAGTGAGATAGAGAGAGTGAGAGAGAGAGAGAGAGAGAGAGTTAGATAGAAGAAAGATAGACAGATATAAAATGAATGAATGAAAGACAGACATACAGACAGACAGACAGACAGACAGGCAGGCAGGCAGGCAGGCAGACCTAGTGAATACGACTGAAAAGGAATAAGAAAGAATGCAGAAGTAAAATTCCGAACTATTGAAATGAATAAACGAAACAAACTGTTAGCTGCAAATAAGAAAAACTTACTTTGTTTTAAGCAAATGAAATGAAGGAGCTAAGCACACACACGCAGGCACAATCACATACACACACTCACTCACACACACACACACACACACACATGCACTCTCACACAGACACTAGCTGGACAAGGACGTCGTGAAATACGTATAAGCAGACGTGACCCTCCATGTTGCACAGGACCTTACCGGGGGATGTCAAAGGTCAGCCTACCCTGCAAGACTATTACCATCATCCTCACCACGTGCGCCGGAGTCAGGCGCAACTTTAGCTCTAAGCGACCTGGCTGACCTAACCTTTGACCCGAAGCACAGGTCAGACATCCAGAAATCTGGCCGCTGAACTAAGACCCCGGCGTGTCTTCCTGAAACCTGACTTTATCCTGTCCGTTTTCTGAAGCTGATGTCTTTGTTCTCGTCAATATTCTTTTATCCTCGGTTATGATGTGTTTGGCCGGCGCGTTGGTGTAACGGTTACGACGTTACGCTGACAGTGGCATGAGCGCGGCGGCACCAGGATTTGATGCTTGTTCTCATCGTTCGCTGTGGGAGGGAAAGACGAGCCATCCATTCTTCCGTGTATTCAGGCCTACAAAAATGTGATGGTTCTAACACTTCTCATAGCGACAACGGTTGTCATTTGTTTTTATTTTTTATTTTATTTATTTATTTATTTATTTGGCTTTGGCTTGCTTTGAACTCAAGGGTAGTCCATACACGCTCTAGTACTTCTAGTGCACTTGACTGGCTTTTGGGTGGGGGTTCGCTTTCCCATTACCAGTGTCTCCCGCTATCATGCGAACCCACTCTGACTTCTGAGGTATTTGTAATTTAGATCCGCAAGTCAAGGACGAGAAATAAACATTTTAGTCCAGCTGACAGGTGTAGGGTTTGAACCCGCTACCTCAGCATCAGCAAACCGGAAGTTTAAGAGCGAGTGCTCTTATACATTGTAATACTTACACAGGGTATATTTTTAATGACTGCAGTGTTTGAAAATATTGCCGGTCCAAGTTTTATATTTACTTATTATGTTGCATGAACTTTACATAAGGTAAATACAACATTTGGACGGGCAATATTTTCAAACACTACACAGTCATTAAAAATACACCCTATACTGCCTCAGACTCATTTGGGAAAAGGGGGGGGGGGAGGGGGAGGGAATATTTATGGTGTATTTCTCAAGGACTTTTGCTTAACTCTACGTGTCTTGAGGTTTGTATGAAATACCTGATTGAACAAATAAACTTTCAGGTTACAACACACAAAACAAATAAACTAACGAACGAAACAAACAAAAAAGCAAGCAAGCAAACAAACCAAACAAAAAAAACAAAAAAACAAACAAACAGGTAAACCAAACAAACAATAAATACATTATCAAATAAAAGAACAAACAAAACAAACCAGCAAAAGAGACAAACCAGCAAAACAAACAAACCAAAAAAATTGATCAAATAAATAAGCAGAAACACACAAGCGCATAAGTACAAACAAACAAAACAATCAAATAAACCACACAAACAAACAAACAATCAAAACACACAGACATAAACAACCACAAACAAACAAACACAAACCTAAAATCGCTCAATGTAAATAAATAAAACACATTCATTCATTCATTCATTCATTCATTCATTCATTCATTCATTCATTCAATCATTCATTCATTCAGTAGCATGTCCTTTGCAGAACCACGCTCCCTTAACAACATTCCGGAAAACTTCTCGGGTATAAGCTAGATGTCCTGCTTCCGATATACCCATCTGGAAATCATCTGCCACATCCTGCACACATCTTCTCTTTGACCTTCCTCTTCCTCTCTTCCCAGGCATATACCCTTCCATTATTGTTCACTCCAAACTTCCATGACAATTCAAGTGACCAAAATATGTCAATTTTCTTTGTTTTATCGTCTTTAGTAGCCAACCATCTTCAATATTCAGCTCTTGTTGTATGAATGCAGTTGTTCTGTTCTGTATCCAAGATATTCTTTTATTGGATAAACCCAGCTACAGCAGTTCTGTATTTGTGTTCATGTGGAGAGTGTTGTGAACAATTGATATTAACTTCTGAAGACAGTACACATATGCTGTTTCTGCAGATCACGATATATCATCCGTGACGTCTTCTCCCTTTGGTTTATTTATTATCATGGTGAGTTTAACATAAATATACCGATTGTATCGCGTTCCCGGGACCACCCCATTTATTAAGCATAGCGGCGAATGTGAACCTGCCTACAGATGCTATTTCTGAAACCAATAAATGTCCCAATAATAATTTTTTTAAATGTATTCTCTTAGTGAATGTAAACACAGACGCCATAAATAAAATATTGCACGATTTCTTGCCTGGCATATTTCGCAGCATCTCGTCAGGTGTATACTGCAGAGTTATATATCAAGGTATGCGAAAACATGAATGATACTCTGGCTAAAACACGATGTACTTCGTCGCTAATATTGGGCGAATGTGTAGAACAAAATTACAAAATTACTGAACGGCGCAGTTTTGCTGACAAAGATTGTTGTTTGTCCATCAAGAATGATGATGACCATTCATTTCATCCAGTGGGGTTGAAGGTGTGGAGCCGTGGGTTCTAAGACGGCTGATAAGGCCTATTTTGGCTTGAAATGTTCTTTGACAATGTGGGCAAGGAATGCTTGACGTTTCTGGAGGAGGATTTCCTGCAGTAGTTTTTCTGTCCTGCCTTTTCTTCACAGCTCTTGCAGTCCTGGTTGCCTCACATATGACTGCACCCTTACGTAATGATGCACGCCACGAATTTCGGTCTCTGGCTGCAGCCTCCCAGGTGTCATGATGAATTCCAAAAGCCTTCAGTGAAATTTTCAGAGTGGCTTTAAAGCGTTTCCTCTGGCCACCTTGGGAGCGTTTACCACAACGCAGTTCGCTGTAAAAAATTCGTTTAGGGAGCCTGTGATCTGGCATGCGAGTCAAGTGACCAGCCCAGCGAATCTGATTCTTCATCAGTAGAGTGTGGATACTGGGCATGGATGCTCTTTCTAGGACTTCAGTGTCTGGAATCTTGTCTTGCCATTTAATCTTCAGTAGCTTCCTTAGGCAGACTGTGTGGAAGTGGTTTAATTTCCTAGTGTGTCGCTGATAAACAGTCCAGGTTTCACAAGCATATAGCAGTGTGGATAATACAACTGCTTTGTAGACTTTTAGCTTTGTTTGCAGGCTTATTCCAGTTCTGTCCCATACATTCTTGTACAGTCTGCCAAAGGCCGCACTGGCCTTGGAGATTCTTGCATTCTCTTCGTCATCAATTGTGGCAGCTTGTGACACAGTGCTGCCAAGATAGGTGAATTTGTCCACAACACTTAGTCTATGATGATATATGACGTTGGATGAAGAATGACTTGCGCGATGACTTGGATTAAAGTGAGGAAGAGTTACGCAATTCGTCGACCTCACTCTCTCGCCTGAGTCCATCTGAGTCCAGTGGCAAGACAAGTCGAGACGACTGGAGACGAATACAGGTGCAGTGGATGACCAGTGGATGACAAAGATTATAGACGGCAGCTAAGTATAAGAGGCGTTCATTTGAAATCCGTCCGTGCCGCACCGCGTGTAATTGCATACGTTGAACATGATCATGTCATAGTCATGTGATAAGTACTCACCAATGAATTAAAGAGCACGTACTTATCGTTCCATGATGCATAGGTTCTGTTTCTGACCGTTGAGAAAATGGCTGGGTTGATCCAAAATCCGCCCAAAGAAGCTCAAAGAGCGGCGATTCAGTTTCTTTTATTTGAAGGATGTCGACCAGTTGACATTCATCGACAAATGCAGGCAGCATACGGTAACAAATGTGTGTCGAAGACAACAGTGACAGACTGGGCACGATGTTTCGGAAAGGACGTCAGTTCACGACAGGTCTTCGACGGCCGGGTCAAGCGCATATTGTTGCAACAGAAAAAAAACCATCGCCAAAATTGATGCAGCAGTACAGATAAACCGTTGTCGAAGCATACGTTCGCTAGCGACATAATTTGATGATTGGGACAATTCAAAAGGTCGTTCATAAGAAACTGCGGGACGCAGAGGTGTTTCCAAGGCACCAGGGCCGGGTTATATACTGGCCAAGACCTATTGACGCGTCCTCGTCGAGCGTCCTGGGCAACAGGTCCTTTCGGGGTCCTGGCTAAAGTCAGTAGGATCGCCGATTCCTCCGAAGTCGGAGAGTGTCTGCCTGTACGGCGAGGAACCACCAGTCTGCACACCAATAAGCCAGACATGGGACAACGGATACTCACGCAAATCTCAGGTCCTGTATGACATCACACTGATATTGGACAACAGGATGTCTTCATCCGACATACAGGACTTCGCGTTGGAGCTCAAGCCAACGAACACAAGGAAGGAAGGAAGGAAGGATAAGAAACTGCAATATCGGAAGGTGTGTTCATAGTGGGTACCACGGATGTTGACCGACCAACAAAATAGGAACGCATGGGGTGGTGTTTGAACCACTTGCTGCGTTACAGAGTGGAGGGTGATGCATTTCTCTTCCGCATAGTGGCAGGCGATGAATCATGGTGTCACCATTTTGAGCCGAGCAGCAAAAGAGAGAGAGAGAGAGAGAGAGAGAGAGAGAGAGAGAGAGAGAGAGAGAGAGAGAGAGAGAGAGAGCATGCAATGGAAGCAAGCTGGATCACCAAAAGCCAAACAATTCAAGTTACAGGTTTCCGCTGGTAAGGTTATGCTGAGCGCATGTTTTGACCATGAAGGGCTATTGTTGGCCGACTTTAAATAACCTGGTGTCAACATCAACTCTACCCACTACTTGCAAACACTAGACAAGCTGCAAAAAGCCGTCAAGAATAAACGACTCGGCATGCTTTCTCGCGGTGCGATTTTGTTGCACGATAATGCTCGTCCGCATGTCGCAAAGATTGTGCAGAAAGCATTAGCAAGGAAGAAGTAGGAAATTCTACAACATCCAGCCTATAGTCCTGATTTGTCACCATGTGATTTTTATTTGTTCGGACCTTTAAAAAAGCTCTCAATGGGCAACGATTTCACACAGATGCAGACATAATGAACGCGGTAAACACTTGGTTCAGTGAGCAACCACAATCCTTTTTTGTGGATGGCATTCATCGCCTACCTAAGCGATGGGATGCTGCCTGAATGCCTACGGCGACTTCTTCTGACTAAACCATGGTGCATAATTAATTCAAAATGAATGCTTTGTTTAATTCTACTACACCTGTTATTGTTTCTTTCATGCTTTTGTAATAAAGCCATTGGAATGGGTTTGAAATGAACGTCCCTAATATTTCGGGAGGTATGATATCGCAGTGGCTAGCATGCTTACCCGGTGGTCATGGGTTGGAGGTCGCATCAGGTGGCTTTAAACAAAAAAAAAATTCATCTGCTCCCCAGCTTAATCCAACTTAACATAGATATGAGGAAATGTCTTGGAAAGTAACGGCGGCCAATGTGATATTCACTAAAACACCCATCGAGTTTCGTGTTGTGACTCTTTGATTGTAAGCATGTGACAAACATTTATTTGATCCTGCCTAACACATCCAATACATTGTAATGTAACATTATGGCTTTCTAGTAATGCATTGTTCTGCCCACCAAGTTTAACGAACTTTACACTGTACGATCTTGACAAATTGACGTATCTTAATTTGCCCGGTCTGGACAAATTAGCGGATCTTAAATAATTCGGTCCTGACAAATTAACGGATCTTTTATTTTCCGACCCTGTCAAATATTCAGATCTTACATTATTCTACCCAGACAAATAAACGAATGCTACATTGTTCTACCCAGACAAATAAAAGCATATTATATCCCTCAATTTCGTCCTTTACTTAGGGACGTTAATAACAAGTACCTCTAAAGTCGGAGTGGGTTCGCCTGAAGGCGAGGGACACCGGTAAAAGGGAGAGCAAACCCACACGCAAAATCCAGTCCCTTACTACTTTAAACTGTGTAAGGACTACGCTTGACTTTAAGCGAGTGAACAAAAAAGAAAGAAAGAAAGATATATCCCTCAATCTTGATCAAATGAACGAACTCTGACAGACAAATAGTAGTTATTTTGTCCAATCATAACAAGCTCTTATTACGCCCACGCTGAAAAAAAGACACATTTCTGAAGTGTATCGTCAAAACGCCAGTCTGCTAACCGTGACATTTTTTTTTTAAATTCGCATATCCTTTACAGGACATCGCTGTCAACAGCAGCATCTTTCAGCTGTCTGTTGATTTCTTGGCAAGATTACGCTCAGTAGTTTGCCATTGCTTTCTGAGCGGCCGGCTCAGTTATCCCGCAAGTCACCAGCGGGGGTAGAACCGCTCCCAGCTCTCGCCCGCTACGAGACTCTGCGTGATAAACGGGATTACGGAGAAAGTATTGTAACCTCTCGGCCAGAGAGACCGGCACCTTGACATTGGGACACGGTAATTCTAAAACATGTCCGGAAATTGCCGGAGAAGGAAAGGCAGCGAGGAAAGGAACTTGTTGCAACCATTTCGGTTTGCCTTCAACGTGAAAGTCTACTAACATTTCGGTATGCCTTGAACGTGAAAGTCTAACATTTCGCAATACTGCCGTAATGTCTACCACGTGACTAGCTTTACCTTAAAAAGACATGAACTGTTCATCTTTAAGTTCGCAGTATCAACTGTAGAAGCCAGGCAAATGGTCATGATGACCTGGTACTGCTGAAGTCTTAAAATAATTATCGGTCCTGTTTTCTGGAGTTTCTTATCCTAGATTGTCGCTGACCTTCCGTTGACCGGCGGCCAGTCACGTCTGCAAGTACAGTGGCTATGCTGAGTTGTGTCAGCACGCGCGCTCTAATCTCTGCCTGCAGTCCAGGCAATATCAGACACTGATACCCTACACAGACGAGTTTTTTTTTTTTAAATTTATTCTCTCTGTGAAGCTAGCTAAAGTATCTTAGATAAACAAGAGATTAGACTCGAGAGTAGCCCCATGGTGAGGGCACTGGACACCGGTGTAAGGTAGTGTTGAAGTGTAGGCAGTGCGCAAGCATTGTGAATATCCAATTCAGCCAATGGAATTGTATGTGCGCACACACACACCGAGTGAGTGCGAGAGAAGGAGGGAGGACAGAGAGAGAGAGAGAGAGAGAGAGAGAGAGAGAGAGAGAGAGAGAGAGAGAGAGAGAGAAGAAGAAGAAGAAGAAGAAGAAGAAGAAGAAGAAGAAGAAGAAGAAGAAGAAGAAGAAGAAGAAGAAGAAGAATAGATGTTGCATTTCGTGGAACTATGAAGTAAAAACAAGCTCACATAAGTCTTAGAGAAACTGGACATGAACAAAGAGCTGGTGGATGTAATGTAATAAACACGAGACAATTCAGATATTTTGGTGGCTTCATTAATATGACTCTTCTAAAAAGAACATATTGAGGTGAACAGTTGAAGGCAGGCGAGCAAAAGGTAAACATCGATAAATGTAGGAAGATAACTCAAGTGATTCACGAACATGCGTGTTAGGGCTTACAACCAAAGGTATAGACTAGTAGTTCTCAAACTTTTTTGGCCCGTGTCTCCCTTCACCATATTTTCAGAACATCACCCCCTCCCTTTTTCGTATTTCCTACCTAAAAATTTGGCCCGTTCCCCCCCCCCCCCCCCCCCACCCGTACACCATATTTTCAGAATGTCATCCCCCCCCTTTCATATTTCCTATCTAAACACCCCCGCCCCGCCCTTACACATTATACGTAATAATGGAAGTTAAATTTAATAGCACATACTAAAACAAGTCTAGACGTCCACATAAAACGTGATTTGTGGGTCTACTTACTTTATAAAATGAATTTTAGAAGGGTGAGACGTTCAGAACCGTAAAGTATGAAGGGAAAAACAATATCAAGTAATCGGTTCTTGTATTAACGCGATCTTGAAATAATCTTAATCTCCCCCCCCCCTTTCCCCCCTGGAAACCCTACCCCCCCCCCCACACGGTTGAGAACCACTGGTATAGACAGAAAGTCTTGAAGAACCATTACAGATCTGTTGAGACTGACTGCCTTGTTGATTGATTGATTGATTGATCTAACGCAAGTGTTCGCTAGTCTAAAGTCCCAATACGTTGAATGATATGCTAGCATCACATGAAAGCATTTCCTTCTAACCTTGTATGATTATGCTTCACATTTTCTGCTTGTCTGGTGCCGTACCGTCTGCCATTTTTAGTCTTGTCCCCTTGTTTTCCATCATCGCCAATTTACACCCATATATTCATTAACCTCTTAAAGACATTAGAGTTTTCTCCCGTTTTTTTTTTTTTTTTTTAAATTCGCATATCCTTTACAGGACATCGCTGTCAACAGCAGCATCTTTCAGCTGTCTGTTGATTTCTTGGCAAGATTACGCTCAGTAGTTTGCCATTGCTTTTTTTTGAGCGGCCGGCTCAGTTATCCCGCAAGTCACCAGCGGGGGTCGAACCGCTTCCAGCTCTCGCCCGCTACGAGACTCTGTATGATAAACGGGATTACGGAGAAAGTGTTGTAACCCCTCGGCCAGAGAGACCAGCTTCTCCCGTTTAGTGAGGGGTTAATCTCTCTTGATATACTTTCATAATTTGCTACGGCTCTTCTTCTTTTTCTTCTTCGTTCATCCGGAGTTTTTTTTCGGACGTGATTGCGTTGTGCCTGTTTACAGCAGAGCTGCGTTCTTGCGCCGTTAGGCCGACACATCCGACTTCTGCGGGCATTTGTTGACCGGGTTAACCTTCCCGGGGGTTTCTTAGGACGTTTGGCTCTCACTGTTGTGGTGTTATCCCCCATCCCAGCTGGCCCATATAGAACAGCCAAAGACATCCTGGTCAGCCCTCAAGGGAAGGCAGGGGCAGACCATGGGCATTCCCCGCCATCCAAGGAGGCTTCCATACTTGCAGAGCCGACACACAGCGCTCTGGTACTGGGCTCACCCAAGGAATCGTCACGTCCTGCACATGGCTGCTTAGCCTCACTTCCGTATATTGGGCCTTCCGTTCACCATAGGCTGTTCTTCCGGAAACCAGAAGTATGCAGTCTGCAGATGACATCCACACAGTGAGCTTTCGATTCGGACTTTCCACACAATGGATTTGCTATCCAAGCAATATTCCATTTCGTGCCACTAGGACACTTTTTCCACCTTTTATGAAGCCCACACAGTGGGCTTTTGATTCTGACTT
The DNA here is from genome assembly GCA_963921405.1 of Cepaea hortensis. Taxonomy (NCBI): domain Eukaryota; kingdom Metazoa; phylum Mollusca; class Gastropoda; order Stylommatophora; family Helicidae; genus Cepaea; species Cepaea hortensis. The sequence goes on from OY992881.1 coordinate 54,804,998, forward strand.
TCCACATAATGGATTTGCTATCCAAGCAATATTCCATTTCGTGCCACTAGGACACTTTTTCCACCTTTTATGAAGCCCACACAGTGAGTTTTGGTTCGGACTTTCCACGTAATGGATTTTCTATCCAAGCAATATTCCATTTCATGCCTCTGGGGCGCTTTTGTAACCGACATACCTGTGGTATGAAGTGCGGCAGTCTAAATACTTCTTCATGCACCTTTAAATGTCAACCTGAATGTACTTAAAGTAAGCTGCAGTCAACTTGAGCTTGTTGATATCTCCATAGAGCTTGTCCTCAAATGAAGCAGGTGTGGGCCAAAATATCTTTCTCTGTTCTGCATATATTGGGCACTCCTGCAGCAAATGTTTAGCTGTCATTTTACCAGTTCCACAATTGCATTCATCGGTATCTCCTATCTTTAGTTTATTGAACAAGTGGTATTTCAGTCTGTTATGTCCTGTGCGGAGTCTGAAGATTTCTACTTGTTCTCTTCGGTCGAGTTTGTAATATGCATCATCCTTCTGGTGACCTGGATGCTCTGATTCCCATTTGGTTCTATAGGTGCTTTTTATCAACCTCTTTGCCTCGTTATAGGTTATGTCTATGTCAGGCTGTGGTAGTCGTCCGCCCTCTTTTGCCAGTCTGTCAGCCTCTTCATTTCCAGGTATACTGCAATGTGATGGGATCCACTGTATTACAACTTTTTTGGATTTCTGGCATAGACCATGGAGTGCTGCTCTTAGGTCAGCTATTTCTGTGCTGTTATTGCTCTTCAGTATTGAGACAGCTGACTTTGCATCTGTGAAGATAGCTATTTGCTTCTCTTTATTTTCCTCCATCAAGAGCATTCTGCTGCAGTTTTCAGAGCCTCTACCTCCGCTTTGAAGTTACTTGAAAACTTTCCAGTTGCCATTGATTGTGTTTTTTTCACTCCATTTTTTAAATTTAGGAGAATTCCTCCTCCTCCATTCTCTATTGTATTTTTGGCTGATCCATCTGTATATGCATGGGTCCAATTCCTGCTTGGGTAATGTTCTTTTATGTAGTTTAGGGTTATTTCTCTTCTTTCGGTTTCATGCTGAGTGTTCTTTTTCTCAATACCAGGAATGTTTTCTATCATCTCAGGCAGTTGCTGCTGTCTCCAAGCTGGGAACTTGTGTGCATTGTAAATGGGTTTGACTGTTGATATGTTAAGTATAGGATCTGCCCTAATCTTTCGTTTTGCAGTTTCTACAAAGTTGCTACGCTTCAGTCTTCCCTTTCCAAAACCACTAAACCTTTTATACATAGGGTGGTCTGTCAATCTTCTAAATTTTTCAGCTTGTTGCTGGGCTCTGCTATCTCTTCTATCCTGCATTGGTTGTAAACAAGTGATCTTTTCTAGTTGATTAATAGGCGTTGTCTTCAGGCTTCCAGTTATGATTCGAATTCCTTGGTTTTGGACTCTACTTATTTTGTTAAAGTTTGACTTAGCTGCTGTTGCCCAAGCTGCAATGCCATATTCCAGTACTGGCCTCACCCGTCCAGTATATAACTTCTTGAGAACTTTCTCATCTGCTCCCCATGTTGTACCAGCAAGCTTTTTCATGATTGCCATTCTCTGCCTTGCTCTTGTTCGATTTTTCTCAACCTGTGTCTTCCATGTCAGGCGACGATCAAAGGTGACTCCTAGATAGTTTGGATTTTCTCCATGGCGCAATATTTTTCCATTCAATACCAGCTTAGGTTGCTGAGTTTTATTTGAGAGGGAGAACACTGTGCATGTTGTTTTCTCCTCACTTATCTTCACTAGCCATGATTTTGACCAGTCCTCTAGCGCTAATAAGGCTTGCTGTATTCTGCTGTTAGCTGTACTAATATATTCTTCAGATGTCCATATGGCTAGGTCATCTGCAAAGGAGGATGTGTGTACTCTGGCTGGAAAATTTTCCGTGATGTCATTTATATATGCCAGGAATAATGTTGGTGAAAGAACTCCTCCTTGGGGGACACCTTGCTCCAACAGCATCATTTTGCTTGTTTGTCCTTGTACTTTTGTCCTGGCAGTTCTGTTCTCAAGGTAGTGGCTGATCCATTTATACATTTTTCCACAAACATGCATTTTTTGCAGTTTTACTTTCAGTCCTTCCTTCCATACTTTATCAAATGCTTTTTCTAAATCTATCCAGACTGCTAGTGTGTGCTTTTTCTCTTGGAAGGCATCCTCTATTTCCTGAGCTATATAGGTTATTTGATCTTCAGTGGATCTGTACTTTCTGAATCCTGCTTGGTGTGGTGTTAAGAGTTTGTTTTCTTCCAGATGCCATGTTAGCCTGCCATTGATAATGCGTTCCATTAATTTTCCTACACAGCTAAGTAGACTGATAGGTCGATAGCCATTTGGTTCTTCCAGGTCTTTTCCTTTCTTTGGGACTGGTATTAGTATAGCTTCCTTCCATGCCTGTGGGACTATTCCTCTCTTCCAGCTGTTATTTAGGACTGCTAGTAGTTTCTTCTTTGCCTTGGTGCCTAGTCCTATTAGCATTTCATTTGTGATTCCATCCTTTCCTGGTGATTTCTTCTTTTTTAGGGTGTTCATTGCCTGTTCCATTTCTTCCATTGTTAGATTTGCCATCATATATTCTGCTGCTGTCTCTGTATTTCTGTGATGTATCTGTTTGTCTTTGATTGCTTTCTTCTGTTCGGTTGTAATATCAATGTGGTTTGCATTTGCATAGTGTTCCATTAGTGCATTTGCAGCCTTTTTTCCTGTAAGCAAGGCATTTCCTTGTTTAATTGTTATTTGTTTGTTTCTAGGTCCTTCATTGTTCATGGCTTTCACTAGTTTCCAAAGCTTGTTTCCATCCCTGTCAAAATTCAGGTTTTCTGTTTTTTTCCTCCAACAATCTCTTGTTGTTTGATTTACTGTTCTTTTATATTTTGCTGAGATGGCTTTGAGAGAGATGTTCGCTTCAATTGTTTGTTCTCTCTCTGCTGTCTTCCTGGCATCTTCAACTTTGTCCTCCAAACTTTGTAGTTCTTCAGTCCAGTATGGTTTGTAATTTTTCCTCGCTCCTCTTGGAATAGACTCAGTGGCTGTCTGTATTATCGCTCTGTTTAGACTTTCCACCATTTGCTTCATGTTGCCATATCGTGTATTTATGTTTTCACAATATTTGTCTGTTAGTATGGCAAATCTGTCCCAATCTGCTCGTTTGTAATTCCAAGGGGGGGGGGGGGGGGCAAGGGCTTTTGCTCCTGTGGGACATACTCCATATTCATTACAAGCTTGATTGGTCTGTGGCCACTACCTGCTAATTGGTCCAGCATATGGCGATCGATTTTGTGGAGGATGTCTCCTGTGCAGAATGCTAAGTCTGGAGTAGAAGTGGTAAGCCATCTTCTGGAGTAGAAGCTCGGTGTGTCATCCGCTTTGTTGAGTAGATGGAGATTTGAGTCTATTTCCCAGTCCTCCAATTCATCTCCTCTTTTGTCAGTATCTGGGTATCCCCATCTATCTGAACGGCTATTAAAGTCTCCGACAATAATGCAGTTTGTGTCAGTTATTTTCATGTTTGAGAGTGTAAGGTCCTTATCTGCTGGGCTATACAGATTGTAGATTCTTATTTTCACGTCCTTTATCATTATATCAACACCTATAATTTCCGTTTGGTTGTCAGAGATCACAGATACTTCGCTGCAAGGTATTGTATTTCGTGTAAGTATTAGAACTCCTCCTTTGTGTCCTTCGCGGTCGAAACGTGTGGCCTGATATCCTCTGACTGAGAATTTGCGATTGGCGTTGAGGTGTGTCTCTTGAATGCATGCCACATCTATTTTATCTTTATGAAGACGCTGTGTTAGGGACTCTTTCTTCTTGTAAACTCGTTCGGCATTCCACTGTAGTATGTTGAGTGTCCGGGGTATTTGGTCAATAGCTCTTAACCTACTCCTCTGTGCCTTGACTCCACAGCACAGGGGAAGGTGACCACCAGTAGTCATGGGTGGACCCTCTCGAGGCAGGGGGCCCGGCACTATCGCCGCCTGATGGGACTTCGCGGGATTAGCACCATAACGATTAATTTTGATTTGTGACATCATGAATTAAGTTACGTTGCACTGCTTTGTCAAGCCTGTGGCTCAGTACATCCGATTTCGACAAGCATTTATTCGGGATGCTTTCCCTAGCCTTTGACTGTCTCCAGTCTACCTACAAGGCAGCAGGTTTTACGTTGCACTGCTTTGTCAAGCCTGTGGCTCAGTACATCCGATTTTGACAAGCATTTATTCGGGGTGCTTTCCCTAGCCTTTGACTGTCACCAGTCTACCTACAAGGCAGCAGGTTTGTGTGTCTCTTCGTCTGGTCCCTCTCCCTTGACCTGTCCGACATGGGTGGCCCTACCAGTAGCTGTGCTACCGTCGGCATAGCTCTTGGGGTCATTGGGACGCTCAAGCCCCTCTACCTCGTCACGGTGGACACACAGCAGAGGGGATTTGCTACGGCTCAATGGCGATTATTTCAATTTTGTCATCAAAGCTGTATTATTGCACATGTCAAAGAACCGGCCAGAAAGTAATGCATCATAAATTTTGTTGTCCGAACTATTCAAAATGAAAGAAATTTACAAATAATATACCTGAACATTTCCTCTAAACATGATACCTTTCTACATAATTCCCATCAACCTGTACGGCTTTAAGCGAACACTAAACAAGTGCAAGCACGCCTTGACTGTACCAAGTTGTGTCCTGCTCAGGTAGCCATTTCTTCATTGCATGAATCAGGCCCTCATCATCGTCGAGCTTGCCCCGCGCAGTGCATCTTCATCTCAGGCTCAAAATTATTCCCCCAAGTTTCGTCATATGCGACAACCTTTGACAAAATGTTTTCTACCTCGGCATCAAAGCGTCCCAACATTTCAGAACAAATTGTTTTCCTTTGAAACCTGTGCTCATTTGTGAAACCAGTTGTGAGAGCCCATCTTGCGCAAACCTTTGAAAATGCGAGAGTTTTTACAATGTTAATCGTACTTCCCTTGCCGACTGACAGGTGCAAGGGTCAATGTTGACTTGCAACGCGCCTATCATCACGAAAAATAGTTGATGTCAACATGCCTATTCTGGTAGTTGTGGCAGAACTCCAGAGCGCGGAAGATCATGCAACTTCGTCTCTTCACTTTCTGTAGCTTTAGCTCTCGGGGCCCTTCAACTGACAGTGCACTTATATACTACACAACTTCCATACACAGCACACAAACATCTGTGAATGTTCACCAGGGATTCTTTTTCAACAACCAGAAATTCTATTACAATTCGCTGTTTGTATCGCAAGTTGTTCTCACTCGCCATTTCAGTGGATTACCGTAGCGGTACTAATTGTCCACATATGGTATGATTTCTCACCAACAAAAAAAAAAAAAATAGAGATATTACTAATCTGAATTGTGCAAAATTGCATGTTTCTATATTTATTTTCGCTAAGAAAAACTACGCGGTGCATTATTTTCTGACAGACCCTCGCATAAGCCAGCCATACAGAAGACATTTAACAATATAAACGTATTTAGTTAGTTGCATATCCTTTACAGGAGGTCGCATACAACCCCATAATGTTTTAGCTGTTTGTGAATTTTTGGCAAGTTTCTTTCTGCCTTAACAACACAGTGGCTCTAGATGCATCCACAAGGGCGTCAGAAGTTATTTTTATACAACATAAATTTGATAAGCAAAGACAGATGCTACCCTTTGAGCCATTATCAGCACCATCATGTGTCTTAGATGTAAATTTGCCCAGTCGTCAAGCCTTTCTGAAGATGTCGGTTCTTGGTGTTCTGGACCAGCTCTACTGATGATATTCCTCCATGCTATATTCTTAGATCAATAAGCATTACTTCTGACGGTCTGCCTCCACTTCTACCGCTGATTGTTTCCAGTCGTCACTATGTTCTAAAATTCCACTTTTCTCACTATATGATCAAAGAACACTGTTTGCTTCCCTAAACGAATTTTTTTACGGCGATTTGCGTTGTGGTAAATGCTACCAAGGCGGCCAGAGGAAACGCTTTAAAGACACTGAAAATCTCACTGAATGCTTTTGGAATTTTGCCTCATTTGTTATCCTTTATATTTTTGTTTATATGACGTCATGAGTAATATCGCTTGTGTGAGCATATATTTTCATAATTCCCAGACTAAGGGAGCTAACTAATTCGATCTTTTCGTGGTTAAGCTACTGCTACTTCTTCCAGAGGGGTTTAATAATTCAAGTCTGCGGTAGCTTCCATTCAACGTAAGTTCATTTTCCCAACTTTAGCGCATGGGTAAGAATAGCTTTCCACAGGCAGTGTTAGTAAGTGACCATTCAGGGTGAAATTCTAGCCAATAGACTTCTGCATTTTCCCTAAAACTAGGCCTTAGCAAAACATGAACTGTCGAAGACATGAACTTACACAACACAATTTATGATGAGGGCGTGAACTTACACAAATCTTATGGTGAAGAAATGAATTTACAAAATATGAACTGCCAAAGACATGAACTTACCTACACACACAAATATTTTTTTTTTTTTTTTTTTTTTTTTTTTTTTGGGATGATAATATGGGGGACACTTCTGTATGACTTGCGGGATATATTTGTATTTTATGAGGGCTACTTATCTATGTGGTGAGGAGGCCGTGAAATCACAAGTGGACACCTTTGTGCGCGCAGTTGGGACAGTTTGTAAGAGTAAGTGGTAATTTGGGCGAGGTTGTCGACAAGTTGTAATAACAAGTGGAAATTTTGTGAGCTCATGTGGGGAAGTTGTTAGAGCCAGTGCGTAAGTTGATAGGGCGAGTCGATAATATGAGAGAGTCGGTGGACACGATGTTGGGGAAAAGGGACAGTTGTTATGGTAAGTGTGTGAGTTGATAGGATAGGTCGACCGATTGTAATAGCAAGTGGACGAATTGTTTGAGCCAGCGAGCAAGTTTGTAAGAACAAGTGGCCAAGTTGTGTTAACAAATGTTGGTACGTTTTTATAGGTTTGACCACGCTATTTCTTTACTTGACCAATATTTTTCATATTTGGGTAACAAGTTGTTCCTACTTTTCATGCGTTTGGTTGAGAAATTTCTGTATTTGGCCGACATTGTTCGCGTTTTGTTGACATATTTTCCTACTTTTTATAAGTTTGGATGAGACATTTCGTTACGTATACCATATTTTCCCTTTTGGTTAACACATTTTTCTGTTTCATAAGTTTGATTGCCATATTTATAAATTGGGTTGAGTTATTTCTGTATTTGGTCGACATATCCCCCTCCTTTTTTATAAATGTGGTTAAGATGTTTCTGTATTTGGTATAACTTTACCCGATTTGGTTGACAAATTTTCCAACTTTTTATAAGTCTGGACGAGATATTTCCCTCTTTGGGTGATATTTTTTCACATTTGGCTTTCAAATTTTCCTACTTGGGCAATATTTTTCATATTTGGATAACAAATTTTCGTAGTTTTCATAAGTGTGGACAAGTTATTTCTGTACTTGGTGGACATTTTTCACATTTGGGTAACAGAGTTTCCTACTTGACCAAGGTTTTTTCTCTTTGGCTAACAAAGTTTCTTAGTTTTCATAAGTTTGGTTGAGATGTTACTATATTTGGTCTAACTTTTTCTCATTTGGTTGAGAATTTTCCTTCTTTTTATAAGTTTGGATGAGATATTTCTCTCTTTGGCTGATATTTTTTCACATTTGGCTATCAAATTTTCTTATTTGGCCAATACTTTTCCTATCTGGCTAACAACTTTTCCTAGTTTGCATACGTGTGACCGAACTATTTCTGCATTTGTCCGACATTTTTCACATTTGGCTAACATATTTTCCTACTTCAACAAGTTTTTTTTTTCTTTGGCTAACAAAGTTTCCTAGTTTTCATAAGTTTGAGCGATGTATTTCGTTACTTGGTCATTATTTTTCCTCTTTGAGTAACACATTTCCCTAGTTGGTCAATATATTTCCCGTTTAGTTATCAATTTTCCTATTTTTTATACGTTTGGTTGAGATATTTCTGTATTTGGCCTAACTTTTTCCCATTTGGCAAATAGTTCTCCTACTTTTTATAAGTCTGGCCGAGATATTCCTCTCTTTGGGTGATATTTTTTTTTACATTTGGCTATCAAATTTTCCTACTTGGGGAATATTTTTACTATTTGGCTAACACATTTTTCCTACTTTTAATAAGTGCGGACGAGGTATTTCTGTATTTGGCCGCTATTTTTTACATTTGGCTAACAGATTTTCCTACTTGACCTAGGTTTTTATTCTTGTTGGGTAACAAAGTTTCCTAGTTTTCATAAGTTTGGTTGATCTGTTACTATATTTGGTCTAACTTTTTCTCATTTGGTTGAGAATTTTCCTTCTTTTTATAAGTTTGGATGAGATATTTCTCTCTTTGGCTGCTATTTTTTCACCTTTGGCTATCACATTTTCTTACTTGGTTAATACTTTTCCTATCTGGCTAACAACCTTTCCTTGTTTGCATACGTGTGGCCGAACTATATCGGCATTTGGCCGACATTTTTCCAATTTGGCTAACAGATTTTCCTACTTGACCAAGGTTTCTTCCATTTGGCTAACAAAGTTTCCTAGTTTTCATAAGTTTGAGCGATGTATTTCGTTACTTGGTCATTATTTTTCCTAATCGAAACCGCGAGGATGGGTTTAGAGCACACAGATTACACAAATACACACGTCAGAGTCGCGAGTGGTTAACCTGGGTGTCACACAACAACAACATAGATTTAAAAACCCAATTCAATAGTCACGAGATGCAACTCGGCGACCGACATATTCGAGTAGATGGGTGGGATAAAAAGAATACGACAGCTTACCAGTTCCATGGGTGTTTGTTCCACGGGCACCCATCTTGCCGTCTAACTGCTGGGAAAACGATTAATCCCGTCAATAAAAAACCGTTAGCAGAACTATACCAGAACACGTGTGACATCCACACGTATCTAGAAAAAACTGTTGGGGTGACAGTTAAGGTTATTTGGGAATGTGAGTGGCAGAGATTAAAGAGGTCAAACACAACCATCAAGTGTTTCTTGCGGGAAACGTTTCCACCATCAGAACTTCCTTGGGGATCGTTGAGTGAAAACCAGATCATCGAGGCTGTAAAAAGTGATACATTTTTCGGGTTGGTTGAGTGCGATATAGAGACCCCGGTTGATTTACAAGAGGCCTTTGCCGAAATGCCCCCTATTTTCAAGAACACAGAGGTGTCGAGAGACGATATTGGGGAGTTTATGCAAGAATACGCCATAAAAAATAAACTATTGAGTACCCCATGACGGACATTGATCGGTAGTTATTTCGGGAAGAAAATATTATTAGCCACCCCTCTTTTAAAGTGGTATCTAGCGCATGGGTTGGTCGTTACACACATCTACCAGACAATAGAATATCGACCGGTTAGTTGTTTTAAGGAAGCAGTCTCTAATGCCCGTCGCCAAGGGGACAAAAATCCGGCCGAGTCTATTACAGCCGACACTATGAAGTTGTTAGGTAACGCCCCTTACGGCAAAACGTTAACCAATAAAGCCAAACATACCGATGTCTCCTACTGCCAGGGAAAAGACACTACCAAACTAATTAATAACCCCCGGTTCAAAAGCATGACTGGTATTACAGATGATCTCTTCGAAGTAGAAATGTTAAAGAAGAAAACTGTCTGGGATCTACCTCTACAGATTGGGTTCTTTGTCTACCAGTATGCCAAGTTGCGCATGTTAGCATTTTATTACGACTTTCTCGACAAATTTATCGCTAAAGAAGACTACCAACTCACTGAAATGGACACTGACTCTCTCTATTTGGCCCTTAGCACCGACACACTCTCTGAAGTAGTTAGACCACACCTACGACAAGAATATGACAGAGTCTATAATCAGTGGTTCCCGTCTGAAACCTGCCCTGTTCATAGAATTACCCCTAGTACTGATACCTGTAAGGCTTGCCAGACTATCAAAGCCTATGAAAAGAGAACCCCCGGGCTTTTCAAACTAGAGTACGAAGGGGAGGGGATGGTCTCGTTATGTAGTAAGACGTATATTTGTGTCGGTGATTATGATAAAATCAGTACCAAAGGTCTGACCAAAAACCACAACATGCATCTAAACAAGGACACATTTTTGGAAGTATTAAACACCCAAACACCGAGTGGGGGAACCAATATAGGCTTCAAAACACAAGACTCTTCTGTATATACATACACACAACATCGTAATTCACTGTCATATCTCTATATAAAAAGAAAGGTTGACAGTGATAATATCTCGACTATGCCATTACTTATTTAATATGTATTGTTTGTGTATATATGATTTAATAAAATTATTATATACCTTACTTGAGTCGTTTGTTTTTTATTTTTAATGTTTCATGTTGTATTTTTTATGTCGTACCTACAATTACTTGACCACCACCTCTGACCACCACACCCACTCTGATGAGTCACTAGACCACGTCACCTCTGATGAGTCACTAGACCACGCCACCTCTGATGAGTCACTTGACCACACCCCTGACCGCCTACTTAAAATACCTGAAGAGTTATCGCCCTTTGAGGCGCAAATGCGATGTGCGCCTCAAAAAACGGGCGGCTTTTGTACCTATATACTACTAACGTAAGCTGGTAGAATCCACCCAGACAATTTACATAGATGGGTAGGCTAAATTCTGCCATCACAAGTGAGAAGCAGAAGTATACATACATCTAAAGGATAGTAAAAATGTTAAACTTGTGTCTGCTACCGGGGCATTTTGTAAAAAAATTTACAGTGAAGGTTGTGGCAATAAAACTATGTGTTCTTAGTGTTAATAAAACAAATGTTGCATGTCATTAGTTTGCCGTTGCTTTGTGAACGAAAAGTCAAGGTTGCAGTCTAACTGACCGGTGTAGGGGTTGATGCTGCTACCCCGCCATCAACACACCGGAAGCTGAAGGGCTAGAGCGCTCTCATCCTGTCGGCAACCACTTCTAGTGGTCATATGTTTTTTTTTTTTTAAAGGAAGCCACATGTGCTAGGACCATCTTATATTGTAGGCTTTGATTGCACGGAGGAATAGGTTGCCAGCCTTTTTCTCGCTTTAGCGGACGACGAACCCAAGCTTAGAGCGCTCATCCAACCGCGCTCATGAAATTATCATCGCAGCTCCCTACTCTAACGCGCCAGCTTATGTGGTTAAAGATTTACATAAAAGATGGAGCTTCTACGGACAGGAGGGGGAAATAATCCAGTAAATAATTCGTTAATTCATTGGTTTTGCACCCTCACAAAATTACAGTCTTATGTCCCTTCTCCTACAACTTAATAGACTTGGTCATTTTAGAAAAGCTGTGTTTAAGTACCCGTGGAGCTAGCCACAGTAAAACTAATACTAAATAGTACACGCATACTGAAAAATGTACTTCACCATCAGCGACTACTTTCAGAAGAGAACTGCTACAATAAGCGGTTGCCATCGGCGAGTGAACTAGGAAAAAGAAGAGGACGATGTTTATTGTTAACACTAAACTGCTTGTATAGTACGACCAAGGCGACCCTGTGTCAAACAAGGCTGTACAGAAATTCACACTCCGCGCAGATGTAGATAAGCCAGTTCCATCGGTCCCCCAGTATGGGTTATTCCAAAAGGAGAGTAGTCCAGTGTGTGCAATTTCACACCCTTGGAGACTTGCTTTAGTTTGCTTGTAGGTAGTTTTAGTAACAATTACAGTCCAATCATCAGCCAACTATTTCTTCTTCTTCTTCTTCTTCTTCTTCTTCTTCTTCTTCTTCTTCTTCTTCTTCTTCTTCTTCTTCTTCTTCTTCTTCTTCTTCTTCTTCTTCTTCTTCTTCTTCTTCTTCTTCTTCTTCTTCTTCTTCTTCTTCTTCTTCTTCTTCTTCTTCTTCTTCTTCTTCTTCTTCTTCTTCTTCTTCTTCTTCTTCTTCTTCTTCTTCTTCTTCTTCTTCTTCTTCTTCTTCTTCTTCTTCTTCTTCTTCTTCTTCTTCTTCTTCTTCTTCTTCTTCTTCTTCTTCTTCTTCTTCTTCTTCTTCTTCTTCTTCTTCTTCTTCTTCTTCTTCTTCTTCTTCTTCTTCTTCTTCTTCTTCTTCTTCTTCTTCTTCTTCTTCTTCTTCTTCTTCTTCTTCTTCTTCTTCTTCTTCTTCTTCTTCTTCTTCTTCTTCTTCTTCTTCTTCTTCTTCTTCTTCTTCTTTCTTCTTCTTCTTCTTCTTCTTCCTTCTTCTTCTTCTTCTTCTTCTTCTTCTTCTTCTTCTTCTTCTTCTTCTTCTTCTTCTTCTTCTTCTTCTTCTTCTTCTTCTTCTTCTTCTTCTTCTTCTTCTTCTTCTTCTTCTTCTTCTTCTTCTTCTTCTTCTTCTTCTTCTTCTTCTTCTTACTACCCCAATCAAACCCCATCCTCCTCTTCCTCCTCCTCCTATACAACAAAAGGATGTTCAGATAATCACAACCATATTTATTCTATTCACTATTGTATTTCTCAATCTTATTACTGAAGGCTGGCAATAAATGCACCTGGCCTTCTGTCAACTCCAGGAACATCTTGAGACGCCCTCCCCCACTCCGCCTTCTCTTTTTATGAAGCTTGTGCAAGGGACCCTGAATGCTAACGAAGCTCTGTGTATCCATGGACCATCCCATTCAAAACGCTCAACTGACCAGAAATACCACGGACAATGGTAACTTGTAGTAACGGGCTGTTTGCATTAGGTCACTTAATTCCGGCCACGGTCACCGTGTCTAGAGGTGGAGTTATGGTCACTGCGCCGAGAAATGGAGTTATAACCCGTTCTTTCTTGTCTCAACTGTGTCGCAGTGGAAGGGGACCTTCATGTGGCAATGTTCACAAGAAGTGTGTCAACGGCAGCCTAGCTCCTGACAGGGTATTCAAAGAAGGACTGATGCAGTTATAAAGAACATACTAAACTAGAAACAAAAGAATACTGCTTTTTTAACAACAACAAAATAAATAAATAAAAATACTGCTTTTTAAGTACAGTATAATGAATAAATCATTAAAAAGCAAAAACACCAGAAGTAGACGGTAAGCTTTACTAGAACACGATCTAATTAATTTTGTTGCGTATCCCTTACGGGACGTTGCAGTCAACACCAGCATTTTCAGCTGCTGTTGATGTACTAGGCAAGTGTTACGTTCAGTAGTTTGCCATTGCTTTCTGAACGACCGGTCTCTATACCTTTTTCGAAAATACGAGCACCGTCGTGTTTCGAACCCGGGTATACGGGCTCACAAACCGCGTTCGCAAGCCCTTCAGCCACAGAGGCCGGCTAGAACACGATCAGGAGTAATAAAATGAACGTTGCGGCCACAGCCTTCGCCAGCTTACAAACAACGCACCGATACAACCATACTTGCGAACGCGGTTCGTGAGTCGGGTACCAGGCGTTCGAAGCTCAGCTGCCACCGATTTGTGCAGCAGACCGTGTCACGTAGTGTTATAACGTGCTGGTATGGGAGCCGGTCGTTCAGAAAGTAATGGCAAACTACTGAACATAACACCAGCCTAGCACATCAACAGCAGCTGAAAAATGTAAGGGACACGCACCAAAAATAGAACAACCACATGCAAAAAAAAAAAAAAAAAAATATGTATATGGAGTGAGGTAACCTGCCCTAGTTACAACCCTTCTTAGTCGCCTTTTAAGGCATGCATGATAGGATACAGTGTTACTGTTCTTTGTTTCCCTCACGGATCTTGCTACACACGGGCGTTGTATTTCAGTACTTACCTTAAGTTAATACCATCCACTTTAATTGCACATTTCGGCATGATCCGTTTCACGGGTATTACCGTAACTTCATACTGTCCATTATTCTAATTAAGATTAATTTGTGTCACTTTCTACAACCACTGTTTCTACCATTTTCTGCAGTTGGTCCAGGATTGTGCCTATCAAGACAATGTCATCAGCATATCGTGTTATTCATCACAATGTTAGGGATTTCACACCTGGAAAAGGAGGTCAGCATGGCAGAATGAATAAGAACGCGCGTTCGTAAACTTCTGGTGTGCTGATACCGAAGTAAGGGGTTCAGTCCCTAGTCCTGACAGTTGGACTAAAATGTTGACTTCTCGTCCTTGACTTGGGGACGTACATTACAGGTACCTCTTAAGCCGGATGAGTTCGCCTGATGGCGAGGGACACCGGAATAGAGAAAGCTAATCCACACGCGAAATGCAGTTCAGTGATACTAGAAGTGATATGTGTGGACAACGCTAGAGTTCACAGCTAGCGAACGCCAACCAAAAAAAAACAAACCTGAAAGACATGTCTGTGGAGATATCATATCATTGGTTTTATCATATCATTGGTTTTATCATATCATTGGTTTTATCATATCATTGGTTTTATCATATCATTGGTTTTATCATATCATTGGTTTTATCATATCATTGGTTTTATCATATCATTGGTTTTATCATATCATTGGTTTTATCATATCATTGGTTTTATTATATCATTGGTTTTACGAAACGAGTCTTGGTAATGATGACGCCATGATGAGTTGTGAGCTTCGGGTTCTGTGAAGATCATTTCAAGGCAGAGACGCAGAGGTGTTTCCAAGGCACCAAGGCCAAGTTCTATTCTGGTCAAGACCTACTAACACGTCCTAGCCGTGAGTCTTGGGCAATAGGTCCCTTCGGGGTCCTGGCTAACGTAGTAGGATCGCTGATTCTTCCGAAGTCAGAGAGTGTCTACCTGTACGGCGAGGAACCACCAGTCTGCACACCAATAAGCCAGACATGGGACAACGGATAATCACACAAACCTCAGGTCCTGTATGACATCACACTGATGTTGGACAACAGGATGTCTTCATCCGACATACAAGACTTCACGCTGGAGTTCACAGCCAGCGAACACAAGCAAGCAAGCAAGCAACACAAGGCAGAGAAATTTCACGAACTGACAGACAATTCGGGAGTCTCTTCAGCGGGGTAGCTGGAGCACGCCTGCCTTCAGGCCTGGTGGTCATATGTTTGAATCCCTATCGAGGCGGAGATTTTTTTTTTTTCAAACTGAACTTGGCTCTCAGGTTTCCCTTGCCTGAAACTGATATTAAGAGATGTTCTGGGAAGTAAAGGCGGTGTGCTGTCAACCTCATCACCCATTGAGTGACGAATCGTTTATACAAACATAGGGCTAGCATTATATACCAGTATTTCCCAAGGAAAGGGCCCTTTCATCTACTGTTACATTAATGCTAGCTATTCACCAAATTAGCCGGCCTATTTGTGTAGCGGTTTTGACATTGCACTGACAATGACATGAACGCGGTCGGACAAGAGTTCGATTCCAGCTCACTTCGTTCACTACGAGAGGGAAAGACTGACCACCTATTCCACGGTGGACTCAGTCCCACAAAATGTGATGGTCCTAATACTTCACATACCCACAACTGGCTCCTGCTACATAACTTGTCTTTTGTTGTTTTATAATTCAAATTACCTCATACATTACCGTTTAAAAAACCACAAAGAAGCTGATCGTTGCATTTTTTTTTTTATCCCGCATATTCTTTACAGGACATCGCTGTCAACATCAGCATCTTTCAGCTGATTGTTGATTTCTTGGCAAGATTACGCTCAGTAGTTTGCCATTGCTTTCTGAGCGACCGGCTCACATACCTCAAAAGTTACCGATGCGAAGAGAACCGCTGTCGATTCTCGCAAACGTCACGTTACTCACGAGAGTAGGCCTATACGGGATTACGGAGAAAGTCGTGTAATTCTTAGACCAGGGAGACTGGCGATCATATTTGCTATAAAATTTGCGAATAATTTTCAATTCCTCGCATAGAATGTTATAGGAGAATGAGTGATGGTAAAATAAATATCTTTAAGCAATCTAAGATGTGTCCTTGGAATATGAAAGTATGGGGGGGGGGGGGGGGGGTATTGTGGTCATGGCAGCATCTTGAGTTTATCCTGCCACAAAAGAGCGGGACTGGGATAACACGGTCTATTCACTAGAATGATGGCCCCTGACGGCCGAGCGATGCTAACTGTTGCCTCACCCTGCCCTCACATCACTCAATTCAATATTTTTCTAGGGTAATAACGACCGGTCAGTACTTTATCCTTTCATAAGGTCACAAGGTTATGAGGGTCATTCAGAGGTGGAGTTCACACGCACGAGCTCCCCTTTTACGTTGGAGTCTTACTCTGAGGTAAAATAATTTATTGTTGCTTCTGCAGAAAGTTCCCAGACAATCTTCATTTCCGTGACAACACATGAGCTGTTTCCGGTTAGATTCCTCAAAGCGATCACTTTGCGCAATGACCTTGGTGACGTTGTACCGCCTTCACATGTTCACGCCAGCTGTTGGCGGGAGTCGGGAGGTGTGAGAATGCTCAAAAACTGGTACACTGTTTTCAAGAAATTATCATCACCGAGAGCCTTGCCGGCTGGCGTGGCGATCTAGCTTCTCAACAAATTACGTTCTCTTACAGCATCAATCAATTCATGAGTTGACTCCCTTCCATGTTATGACACAAGACTGTCAAGAATTTTCTCTCGCTGTCTTCCTCCATCTCTCTTTCCACAAATCTTTCCGGTTGTCACAATATGTTCCAGGTTTTGCCTTCTCAAAATGTTGCCAAAAATGATGACTGCCTCGCTACTTCCTCTATAAGTTCTGGAGAGTTTTGGCCTTAATAAACCAGAACTTTAGAAAGAGAAAATCCTAACTGCACCTCGTAGCGGTAAAGGATGGGAAACACCACGTTGTGGCTAACGCGGCCCTGGGGACTGAGTATCCTCTGGGATAAGTGGACAACCCTGCAGCTGAGCAGAGAAGGACACTCACTTGTCCTGACAGTCGGAAATGGCTGTCAAAGGCTGAGGTAGGTAACAAACCCCCTTATATATGTGGAAGTCAAGGGGAAACCACCACATTATCTTCCCAAGATTTCATGACAAAACACATTTCAGATTCAGTGAACGACCTTAATGGTTGTCTTAATACATTCTCGTCCGGTAGGGACAGTCATCCAGTTACTGACGGCAAAATCATAACTTAAACAAATAAATTTAAAATAGGTACATGGAATGTTAGAACTTTAAATAAGCTTGGAATGTTGAAGAAATGTTATAAGTGAAATAGAAAGCATAAAACTGAATATCTTAGGCATAAGTAACATGAGATGGAAGGAATCGGGCAAAATTATAACAGACAAACACACACTAATTTATTCTGGAGGAGATACACACGAAAAAAGAGCAGGACTAATATTTGATAAAATAATAGCCAAGTTACTGGTGTATTTCAGATACAGTTATTACGGTAAAAATGAAAGACAAACCAATAGATATAAATATTGTACAAGTATACGCACCAACAACAAGCAGTAGTGATGAAGAAATACAACACTTTTACGATGAAGTACAAATGGTGATGTCTCAAATTAAATCACAAGAAATAAAAATAATACTAGGAGATTTTAATGCAAAAGTAGGTAAGGGAAAAATGGAGGATTTAGTGGGGAATTATGGTTCAGGTACAATAAATTAAAGAGTAGAGAAACTAATAGAATGGGAAAATAGCAATGATATGAACATTGGAAACACGTGGTTTAAATACCATAAAACACGACTATGCACATGAAAAAGACCCCAATAAGACCCAAACTCAACCAAATTGACTACATACTTATTAATAAACGGTTTAGAAGTGCGTTAATTAATGTAAAGACAACACCGCGTGCTGACTGTAATAGTGAACATGTGCCACAATGTGGACTCATAAAATTAAGACTGAAGAGAGGAAGAAAAATGGTTAAGAACATGAGACTTAATAAAGAGGTTTTGAAGGTAGATAAAGAAATTCAAGACATTACAGAGTGACTGTGAAAAATAGATACAATGCAATAGATAAAATGCAGAGTATAAATAAACAATGGGAAATGTTAAGAGACTCCATTCATTACACGAGCAAAGAAATATTACCGGAGAGAAGCCAAAAAGCTAAGAAAAAATGGATGACTCAAGAAATCTTAAAGTTGATGGCCAAAAGAAAACAAAGTGAAAATGACAAGCAGGAATATGTTAAGATAAATAAAGAAACAAGAGATAAATGTGTGCAGGCAAAATAAAGATGGTTAAACGAGCAGTGCAAGAAAATTGAATTAAATTCGCCCGGGAAGGCTAACCCGGTCAACAAACGCCCGCTAAAGTCGGATGTGTCAGCCTATGGGCGCAAATAAAACAGGCACAACGTAAAAACGTCCGAAAGTGAGTGTAATGTCCTTAGAAGCACCCGGGAAGGTTAACCCAGTCAACAAACACCAGCAGAAAGTCCGAACTGAAAGCTCGCTGAGTGGATGTCGGCTGCAGACTGATCGTTCCTGGTGTGCACAGGGATCGGCCAGTAGCAAACGAAATGCCCAATATACGGAGGTGAGGAGTGAAGCAGCCATGCGAAGGATGTGATGATTCCTAGGGTTGAGCCCAGTACCAGAGCGCTATGTGTCGGCTCTGCAATTATGGAATCCTCCTTGGATAGCGGGAAATGCCCATGTTCTGCACATGCCTTCCCTTGAGGGCTGACCGTGATATCTTTGGCCGTTCTAAATTGACCAGCTGGGATGTGGACGACACCACAACAGTGAGAGAAAAAACACTCCGGATGAACCCAGAAGAAGAAGAAGAAGAAGAAGAAGAAGAAGAAGAAGAAGAAGAAGAAGAAGAAGAAGAAGAAGAAGAAGAAGAAGAAGAAGAAGAAGAAGAAGAAGAAGAAGAAGAATTAAATTATATTAAAGATACAAAAAATATGCGCAGACAAATCAGTGAGCTCACAGGAAGAAAAAATACAGGGTGTTTAAAATCAAAAATAGGAACGATATTATTGGAAGAGTATGTTATAATGAAGAGGTGGAATGAGTATATAAGAGAATTGTGTGGTGGAGAAAGGGAAGAATTAATAGAAGAAAGTAACGTAGAAGGTCCACCTATTCTAAAAGAAGAAGTCGCTGACGATATTAAACATATGAAGAAAGGAAAAACAGCTGGGCCAGATGGAATCACAATAGAAGAATTAGAAGTAATGGGAGAATTTGGAGTAGATATATTAACCAAAATGTTGAATGATGTTTACAGCAATGGATAACTACCAAGTGATATGCTGAAACCGGTATTTATAGCTATACCAAAAAAGACCAGGAGCTATTGAATGCGAAGATTTTCGTACAATTAACTTCATAAACCATAACACTAAGCTTCTACTCAGAATCATAATGAGAAGAGGGACGCAGAGGTGTTTCCAAGGCACCAGGGCCGGGTTATATACTGGCCAAGACCTATAGACGCGTCCTCGTCGAGCGTCCTGGGCAACAGGTCCCTTCGGGGTCCTGGCTAAAGTCAGTAGGATCGCCGATTCCTCTGAAGTCGGAGAGTGTCTGCCTGTACGGCGAGGAACCACCAGTCTGCACACAGATAAGCCAGACATGGGACAACGGATACTCACGCAAACCTCAGGTCCTGTATGACATCACACTGATGTTGGACAACAGGATGCCTTCATCCGACATACAGGACTTCGCGTTGGAGCTCAAGCCAACGAACACAAGCAAGCAAGCAAGCATAATGAGAAGAACAAGAAAGAAAATAAAAATGGAAATTGGTGAAGAACAGCATGGATTTGTTGAAGGAAAGGGTGTAAACAATGTGCAATATATACCTTACGCACACTAATAGAAAGATCAGGGACACAGACAGACATACATTTGTGCTTCCTAGATGTTGGCAGAAGGCAGTTGAGAAAGTAAAACATGATGAATTGATTAAAATGTTGGAAGATATCAACATCTTCCTTTCACTACACACTGCTGGGCTGATTATAGAGTGCTCAGCTTCTCCTTCAGTGACAGCTGTGTCTTGGTGAGGTTTGCCAGGTCGACCACCATCAGTAGATCCTTTATGTTGGAGTTGAGCATATACTCAAACTTCTCCTGTTATCTTCAAACATACTAAACCACCAATGATCGATCTGCTTACCCAAATCAAAACTGAAGTCATGTTCAACAATACAGTACTCTTTATGATATTTAAATAACTTTTATTCCATTGTATGTGTGCTCTAATCTCTACTTATTGCTTCTACTTCATTGAGCGTCAATCAATACTTGTGAATGTGTTTATGTGCCGTCTTAGTGGCCTCACGCATTCTGCACAAGTTGATGTCTAATATAAATAAGCCATCCTGGGAGGCTGGTCGGCTCTAGATACTGTTGGCCACAGTAACTAGATCAGTCAAGGAGTCTTGTCCAACAGCTACTATGATTCACAATAATATAACTGCTCTTTCTGTCTCTCCTTCTCTCCGTCACCAAAGAAATGAATAACTTGACTTAAGAAATACACACTACAGTCATACAACATGTCCCTACGCAAGACTAACGCTGAGTGCCCGTTGACCACAGGTGAGATTTAGCAATACGTGTCTTTGTGTTCAGGCAACTTTGCGGGGCAGCGAAACCTTTTTCCTGGCTGGACACGAATACCCGTGAGAATTACGAATCCAAAAAGTATGCCAACTTCTCTGTTGTATTAATTTCCCCAGGTAACATAATTCAGTATATATCTAATCATTTTTCTTCACAACAGACTATCGTATTTCACTAATACCCACTATATACATATACATATACATATACATATACATAGAATTGTATTCAATCTATTTCATCCTTGACATTTTCCAACTTTCAAAACAACTATTTAATTGTGTAGACTCCTCCAGACTTTCTATATACCATTGTTTATTGGGCAGACGAATTGGTGGCCATTTTGTTTTTAGTGAGCGCGGGAGTAAAGCCACTTTTTAACCAAACAAAATGTCATCATGCACAAATTTGTCATTTCCTCAGTTTTACTTAATTATCCACATGTGTTTGGAACCGCAGAGGCGCAGTGTCTAGCACTCTTGCCTTTCGGCCCCGTGGCCATGTGATCGAATTCGTACCGAAACCGATATTAAAGAATTGACCTGGATCACGGGTCGACCCAGCCTAAAATAGGTACCAGGAAATGTCTTGGGAAGTAAAGGCAGCGCCATGATATTGACCACATCACCCCATGGATGCCGATTCCCATATAAAATGTATGGGTTAGCTCCATATGCCAAATACGTATCATGGGGTGTAAAAGGGAAATTTACTTGGACACTTTCTGCACATCAGCGTAGCAGGCCATTCACATGTTATGACCGTACTTTCTGCACCTCACCGTAGCAGGCCATTCACATGTCAAGACCGTTGGACAAATGCAATTAATGATGAAGATCATAGCCTCCCGTCCCCCCCCCCCCCCCCAAGTAGATATCCAAGACAAATTGGAGAATCACCGTGTCATCATCGGACGAATAAATCTGTGGAAAACGTCATCAATCTCGCACCATAGCAGCACACATAAGTCAGTGGTGTGGTATGATCTGAACACCACGTTTTGGACTTATAAACATGTTGTTGACATGATGATGTGATGATGATGATGATGATGATATGATGATGATGATGATATGATGATGATGATGATGATGATGACATGATGACTATGGTATGATTACTATTAATTGATGATGATGTGATTATAATGATAATATGGTGATTTTTATGTGATGACTATGTAACATAGAGACGGTATCCAATCTAAGCTGCTGTAAATTACAAAAGGGCTGGCTGCCTTGATGTTTCTATGTCCGTCTCTAGCTCAAAGGCTACCCGATTTGCTCCCAAGATAAGAGTGATAATTTTGGCAACAACATATTTCTAATGATATCACACTTATCATCGATATCTCGGGGAGTATGATTAGTCACCTAGTCTCCTCGGATAAGTGTGAAAAACCTGCTTCCTGAATGTGAATGTCTTACTTTGATGTCCACGTTCTTTTATCCTTTATCCTCCATTGGGACAAGAGACCTCAACCAGCTGACTCCAAGTGATTCTATCCTTAGCTGTCCCATGCAGCAAAGTCTTCCACTATTTCTTTTGCCCTGTGGCCAAAAGCCATTCTAGTTACACTGTTGTCAGCTTGTCTCAGTATATGTCCAATCCAGACCAAGTGTCTTTTCATCATCTCTTTGTTCACTGTTATTTGTTTAGTTCCACACTTGTTATTCTGTCAGCTCCACACTGGTGATTCTGTCAGCTCCACACCGGTGATTCTGTCAGCTCCACACTGGTGATTCTGTCAGCCCGACACTGGTGATTCTGTCAGCTCCACACCGGTGATTCTGTCAGCTCCACACTGGTGATTCTGTCAGCTCCACACTGGTGATTCTGTCAGCTCCACACTGGTGATTCTGTCAGCTCCACAATGGCGATTCTGTCAGCTCCACACTTGTGATTCTGTCAGCTCCACAATGGTGATTCTGTCAGCTCCACACTGGTGATTCTGTCAGTTCACACTGGTGATTCTGTCAGCTCCACAATGATGATTCTGTCAGCTCAAACTGGTGATTCTGTCAGCTCCACACTGGTGATTCTGTCAGCTCACACTGGTGATTCTGTCAGCTCCACAATGGTGATTCCGTCATACCATTTTATTCCTTCTATTTTGCCCAGTCACCAGTTAGTGAATATTTGTAGTCGATTTGTTATCGTTTAAGTAGTGATCCGTGTTTCTAATCCACACAGTAGCACTGATTAAACGTTAGAAGTAAACATTTTTTAAGTTCGGTGCTATGTTTAATTTATGTTGACTTCCTCAATTTTCTTAGCACTTTAAAAGCTGCCTTTACCTTCTGTAATTTTATTCTGATATAGCACTATCTGTTCCACCTTCTTTATTTACATTTATACCTAAAACAATGTATGATTCCATCTCGGGAAATGAAGTTCCACCATGGGAGACGCGACTTTCATGGTTGTGACCTCCCATCAAGTACTGTTCATGTATCCTGCAACTACTTTCAAATATGAGACAGGGGGGCAACGTCGTCAACGAAGTACACATCATTTAGAC
This sequence comes from Cepaea hortensis, assembly GCA_963921405.1. Classification (NCBI taxonomy): domain Eukaryota; kingdom Metazoa; phylum Mollusca; class Gastropoda; order Stylommatophora; family Helicidae; genus Cepaea; species Cepaea hortensis. The sequence goes on from OY992881.1 coordinate 54,828,010, forward strand.
TCCTTGTCAGGGGAGTCCATTGAATTCAATTTCTGATAGTGCTTGTTGTTGTGAACATAATCCATTCTATAGTCAATAAAATTAGAAAACAGGACAACAGTCATCCTTGCCTCACCACTGTTCTTTTTTCGAATGTCCCTGTTAGGTTTCCCCCTTGGAGGACTCTATATGTTGCTTTGTAAGTTAATCAATCATCAATTTCTAAAGATATTCCCTATCAATGCTACCAAGTTG